>PVJN01049671.1:0-14844 GCA_004026805.1 Lasiurus borealis
ATGTCTTTGTCCAGAAGGAAGTCGGACATCTGGAAGATGGCCGGTTGACCCGGTCTAATTACATATTATGCTTTTAGTGGTATAGATAGGTTATATAGGATAGGATTGCTTAAATGGGGGAGGGTAAGCCTTTTTCAGGAGGAGATGTTCTTGGCAGACAAAAATACATAAGCCCTATATCTGGACTGACAACCAGCCATATGCACTCTACTGCCAAAGTGGTCATTAAAAAATTGAACCACTTTTCTTACACCTTACACCAAACAGCTGTTGCCCCTGAAACCCCTCTTCAGCCCCCACCTTAGGTTCTGCCTTCACAGTTCACCCAGATTAGGTTCTGACTGCTCAGTTCCATGCCAGTCAGTGTCAAAAGCTCCACCTCCTAGGCAGCCATTGGCTTCTTGCACTTCACCCAGATTTGTTTCTGATTGGTCTGTTTCTATGCTAGTCAGTGTCTCCAGGCTTATCAATGGGCTTGATCAGAGAGGCGGAGATGATCAGCAGCCCCAATGGATGCCTGAGAGAAAGAGAGGTGCAGCTACTGATTAGGCCCAGAGTGAGAGAGAGAGGCAAATGCTGATCAACAGCTGCCATGGAGGCTATGAATCAGACACTGCCTCTCTCTCCAGGCCTCTCTTTGGGCCTTATCCACAGCCCTCTTGGCAGTCAGTGCCAGGTCAGGATGCCCACAGAGGCAACTTCCCACTGGTCAAGTCTTTGGTTGTTTTGGATGTTACAGATTCTGGGTTTTATATATTAGGATGGTTATATGCCAGCCCCTGGGTTTGGCATCAGAGAAATAAAGACACATTGACATGAGCCTTCCTTTGTGTGGTGGGGTAAAAACACATATAAAAGGCTATAGAAATATAAGCAGCAGCAGCACATAAATATGTTAAGGGCAGAGATCCTAGAGCCACACAACCTGGGTTTGACACCATTCTTCCAGTGAGGCCTTGGGTGAGTTACTTAACCGTTCTCTGCCTGTTTTCTCACTTGCAATGTGGGGCTATAGCCCTCAAGGGGATTTTGAAAGGAT
The DNA here is from genome assembly GCA_004026805.1 of Lasiurus borealis. Lineage (NCBI taxonomy): Eukaryota > Metazoa > Chordata > Mammalia > Chiroptera > Vespertilionidae > Lasiurus > Lasiurus borealis. Next base: position 1,040 of record PVJN01049671.1, read on the forward strand.
TGTATGAATTACTATAGAAGAAGGATAAACCTGGTACAAAATGAGTATCAAGTTCAATAGAAAAAAAAATGATAGAGGGGGTGGGATGAAACTTTGGGAGGTGATGGATATGGTGGGATGGTTTCCCTGGAGTGCACTTATTCACAGACTCATCGAGTTGTACACATTAAACATGTGCAGCTTTTACACGCCAATCATACCTCAGTCAAGAGCACTAGAGAAGTCAAACTTCTATGAGAGCATTTAGAACAAAGAGTGAGGCATACAGATGGTGGGCAGAGAAGTGGTGACTGTCAGAAAAGACTAAGAGAACATGTGACCTTTGAGCTGAGTCTCCTAAGATGGGTCCCCATTGGCAGGATGTGGGAAGGAGAGGACAGCACAATGAGCACAGTGTGAGCAAAGCCCTGGAGGCCTGAAGTGCCATCAGAAGGTGACAAAGTGATGGAGGCGGGGATGTGACGGAGGCGGTGGAGACCCGAGATGCTAACGACCTTCTGTTGCTTATTCCCTCTGATTAGAGGGAAAGTAGGAGAAAGGTCCAGGATGAGGATGGGGGATAGAGACCAAAAAAATCAGGCCAATAAGATTTCTTATTGCATTTCAATGACTCGTTTTGTTCTTAATGCTTACATCAGTAGTGATTTTTTTATTTAAAAAAGTATTTATTTTAACATTTAGTCATCTGATTTGTAAAACAGCACTTTAGACTTTTATGTCCCTTTTCCAGAGAAATACGTTTTCTTTATAGAAAGTTTTAAGAATACCACTGGGCACTAAGAATAAGAGACAAATTCATGCCATTTACTACATTGAAGATCCCATTGGGATTTTCATCCTTTTCATTGTTTATATATTATAGATTAAAAAAAAAAACTTTAATTGCAAAATGGTATTATGTGGAGTCTGTAGCTTTATAGCCAGATTTTAAAAAAACCAAATGTGAATATGCTTACATGCGGTTTAACATCCTTCTACATGATCAATTTTAATGATGTTCAAGCACTTCATTATGTGGATGTATCATAACTTATTTTTATCTACTCCCTTATGTGACCATTTAAGTTGTTCCCATTTTTTTTTCTGTTACTGAACATTTCTGTTGCTACATCTTTGCACACATCCCTGGTTTTAGTGTTTATGTTAATGTGTTTCATCTGCGCAGCAACCCTGAAGTGAAGTGAAGAAAAGTGAAGCGGATACACAAAGTAGTTGATGTGCTCCTCATAGGAATTACCCGTATTTTCCGGCGTATAAGACGACTGGGCGTATAAGGCGACCCCCAGCTTTTCCAATTAAAATATAGAGCTTGGGATATACTTGCCCTATAAGATGACAGACGGCATATAAGACGACACCTGACTTTTGACTTTTGAGGAGATTTTCCTGGGTTAAAAAGTCAGAAAATACGGTACTCCAAACACACACCCTTGCCTCCTCCTCCTCCTCCCCCACATAAATGCCTCATGCGTGCCTCATGGGAGATGGGATGAGGTGGAGAAGCTCATTTGAGGGAGGGGCATCCTGCCTGGCTGGTGGTTCCAGGAATGGGCACTCTGGCCCCTCCCTCTGCTACAGCCAACAGAGCCAGGCACTCAGGGGCCACGCAGAGCAGCTCCGATGAGCCAGGTCGGGTAGGCCTCCACCGTGTCCACTTGGGGTGAGCTGGGAAGCCTTGAGTTGAGTACAGTGGTACCTCGAGATACGAGTGCCCTAACATACGATATTTTTGAGATACGAGCTGTCGAGCGAGGGATTTTTGCTTTGAAATACGAGCAACATTTGAGATAGGAGTCATCTAGCGGATCGGCCGGCTGCACACGACCCACCAGTTTACCGCTACTGGAGCATCTCATAGTTTCCCACGCCTCAAGGTTACGAAACGAATTAAGCTCATATCTCGAGGTACCACTGTATTTGGTTTATCATCCTGGCTTATCCTCCTAGCACAGGCTAAGTCAAGAAAGGACAGAGACAAGGAGAAGAAAGAGGGGAGTCAAGACAAAAATCCCATTCATCTGAGATGGCACTCTCTGTCCCCTGGGCCACTTTGAATATATTGATAGAGGAGGGTGATGGAGCAAATGGTGTGGCTTCTGAGAGAGGAGAAGGGCGGATGAATTGGGAGGGTGTGGAAGGGGTCTGCACCCAGCTTAGAAATATAGGAGTGAAAAAAAATCAGCCAACATTTAAAAAGAGCACCACTCCTCCCCAGTCTGGAGAACTGGACTTAAGCTAAATCAGGCTAAAATCAAAAGAACAGTGATATTCCAAACCCTCATCGGAGCTCAATTTTTTTAACTCAAAGAAAGATTTTGGCTGCTTCTTTAAATATATTTTTGTAAAAGCCCATGAGCTATTCGCCCTCTCTTTGCTGTAACAGTGGGTACCCTCTAGATCAAGTCGCTGCTTTCTCTTCATTCATTTGTTGGGTCATTGGCTCAGCCATTAGCACACACTGATGAACTATTATTAATTGGTAATCTATTCTGCGCAGGACATGGCTTTGACAGATCTTGTGCATGTATGTTCACGAGCAAAAACAGACACTCCCTGTCATTCTGCAGCTCTAGGCTTGTACGGGGGGGAAACAGTCAACAAAGAGGCAAATAAATTATTAAGGATAAAGTGCTCTAGGGAGGAAGGCACATTCCTGAGACTCATAAGGCAGAGCTGCTTGGGGTAGTTACAAGAGGCACCTCTGAGAAGGGCCATGACAGGGCCACTAATCACCCAAAGAATGACTTTTCCTCCTGGCACACCAGAAGGCTACACACCCAGCCCCTGACCTCTAGGTGAGGGCCCACAGGAAGAGGGCACAAGGGATGCTTCCCATTTCCGGGCCTGCTCTAACAGTTTTCTCGACATCCCTTCTTTCTCATCAGCTTAGAGCAGACGATCCTGTGGAGGGTTCTGAGAAGGTGGAGAGAATCGAGGGACCACATGCTGGACTGGCTTGGTGGCCACATGGATCACAGGGGCGGGGCGGTCCCCATTCCCATCTCTGATTCAGACACACACACACACACACACACACACACACACACACACCCCAACCACACTGAGTTGTGACCTGTGGGGCAGAAGCATTTTACTCTTTTAATCTATGAAGAATTGGAGTTGTGATAGGTATGCTGACGAACAAAGGCGTGCAGGATACACTAAGGCCTGAAGGATGCAAGAAAGTCACTTATTGGAAGACCTGGAAGAAGAGCATTCAAGGCAGAGGAAGTAGCATGAACCCAAGGGCAGGCAGGAAGTCTGGGAAACTGATGGCGAGCTGAAGGGGCTGGAACCAGGGGAGTGGAGAAGTAACAGGAGCTAAGGCTGCAGTGATGGGAGGGGTAGATAAGGCAGATACTTGCAGGCAGTGGCAAGAGGTTGGGTTTATTCTACCTCCTCCATACTTGTTACCACTCCTCCAGGACAGTTAGTTGTATGCCAGGGTACTCCGAAGCTAAGATTCAGTGATTTATCTAAGTGACCAAAATCCAGAAAGATCTAACACTAAGTATACAGTGGTACCTCGAGATACAAGTGCCCTAACATACGAGATTTTTGAGATATGAGCCGTGGAGCTAGCGGTTTTTGCTTTGAAATATGAGCAACATTTGAGATAGGAGTAATCGCGCAGATCGGCCAGCTGCACACGACCCACCAGTTTACTGAGACTGGAGCGTCTCATAGTTTCCCACGCCTCAAGGTTATGGAACGAATTAAACTCGTATCTCAAGGTACCACTGTATTAGTTTCTTATTGCTGCTGGAACAAATGGCCACACATTGAATTGCATAAAACATCCCTAATTTCTGGAGATCAAAAGTTCACAATTAGTCTCCCTGGGCGGAAATCAAGGTGGCAGCAGGGCTGGGTCCCTCCTGGAGGCTCTAGGGAAGAACTTGTGTTCTTGCCTTTTCCAGCCTCTAGCAGCAGCCGGCATGCCTTGGTGCACAGCCCCTACCTCAATCATCAAAAGCCAACAGCAGAGCATCCTCAAATCTCTCTCTGACTCTGCATCTCCTGCTTCCCTCTTTCACTTAATAGGGCTCTTGTGATTCGAAACCAGATAACCCAGAATAATCTCCCCATCTGGAGTTCAGTTGAGTGGCAACCTTACATCCATCTTCAGCCTTATTTCCCCCAACTATGTCACATGTTCACAGGTTCCAGGGATGAGGATGGGAGCATCTTCGGGGGAGCTGTCATTCTGCCCACCACACCAGACATGCCACTAGTTGCCAGCTGAGGCCAACTAAGCCATCGTTATCAACCCTGTAACTCACAGACTCCTTCATTATTTTCCTGAAAACTGCATGTTTTAAAAGATTTGATTTCTAAAACAGATTGAATTCATTATGTAATTACATATAATGATTTCCATTTATATTTTTTTATTAGGCTTTTCAAAATGTATAAAGAGGCTGCAGACCTCCCAGAAATATCTGAAATGATTCTGGATTGAGGGCAATTAGAATGAAAGAAAACTGGGCTTCTCAAATCTCAGTTCTCTAGGTCTGGCGAAATCTGTCACTGCTTCCTCTCAGCTGAGGGCTGAAGGGGAAACAATGAGCATGGGCATGATGTACTTGGGTGCACCCCACTCCTGTTGCCACCAAGATAGGGGCCCGGGGCTGACCCCTTGAAAATATCATCACAATAAAATTATAGTCTTGATACTAAGGGGCCTGGATATTACCGATCACATCTGAAACACAGGGGACTCGGTGTTACACACACACTTCACACCTCTGGAGGGAAAAGCTCATTATTGTGTGAGAGGACAGAAATCTGGCAACTCTGCAGAATGCAAATCACCCAGAGCCATTCCACTCGAGCTCGCCTGATTGCATTCCCATGTCATTCCTCAAGGATGCTAACAAAGCTGCTGGGACAGGAGGGAGTTTGTAGCAACTCTTGACATATCAATTATCCGGGATTAAGTGGTCTGCCACACATTTAAATAACGAAGAAAACGCTTGGAAAAAATCACCTTAATGCAAGATTCCCTGGAAGTTTGCTCTTGGGAGTGGAACTGCCAAGGGCCATGGCACAGAAGTTCATGTGGCATTAGATCTACCACTTTGCTCTTTCTTTTAGCACCAGGATCTCCTCTTCCCGCTAAGTCCCTGAGTTTATACTCACTTTCTTGACAATCAACACTCTTGCTAGTGATGTGTCATACAGGGCTTCTGTCTTCCCATCACATCGCTCCTCCTACATTTTTTTTTTTTTACCTTTGTGGATCTCTTTTTTTTGTTTATTGCACGAAGATTCACGCAATAGGCCCTCCTTCCCCTGGCTGCTGGCACCAGTTTCTCTCTGGCATCCAGGACCCAGGCCTTAACTCCAGCTGCAGCAGAGAAGCCAAGCCTCTTCAATCTTTAGTTTTCAGTCTTCACTCAGGCCAGAGTCTCCAGTCTTTGCTCCATGCCTGTGTATGCAAATTAACCTGTCATCTTTATTGGATTAACTTGCATAGTCACTTCTGATTGGCTGGCAGGCATCACAGAGGTACGGTCAATTTGCATATTTCCCTTTTATTAGTGTAGATGACCTAACCAGAACATTCACCTTTCCTTGACATGATGCCAATATTCTATTTCTAGGAGGTTCTGATAATTAACTTCCCAGGAAATGCTACCTTGACCACAGTTTTTAAGCTTAAAACACCTTCCCCGGAAACTGAGAAAGCAACATGATGCTTCCAAATCTGCTTCTTAAGACACAGCCAGTTTGGGGACGAAAGATTTACTGGCTCTCACTTTGCGTTACTGACAAAATCAATGAATACTTATGAGCCAGCTTCCTACCAAATCCTAAAGGAGGCCTAACTCACAATGGGACCCAAAGCAAATCACGGCACTAGGAACATTCCAAGATATTTGCTTGCTTGACACTGATGAGCATTTTGAATATGAAACACAGGACTCTAATACACAAATAAGATGCAAGTATGTGTCTAAGTTGATTTGGGGAGGTGGGGCTAGAGGAGAAGGGAGAGAAAAAAGGGAGGAATATGAAAGAGGAGACTAAGAATAGGAGGAGGAGGGGAGGAAGGGAGGAAGAGTGGGAGGGAGGCAGAGGAGGAGGAAGGAGAGATGAGGAGAAGTCAAGAGCGATCCATAGTAAGTGCCTGTGCTCTCTTATTCAGGAGAATAAACGTTGACTGTGAAGAGTTGCTTTCCATGTGGCTTCCTACACCAGGAACCTTTATCCGACTTCACATTCTGAGCTACGCAAACCAAATAGCTAACAATTGCTTTGATTATTGGGTCTCTAAAAATTATCCAGCTATTGACTCAACTTCCCATTTCATCATGCCTCTAAGATTTAACACATGCAATTTCTTTTTCTTACAAATCACACGCTTTGTAATAGAACAGGGTAAGTGACAAAACAAAAACAGAACAAGAAAAAAACAAAATTCGTCTTTGTCAGAGGAGAAACGATCCATGCGGAAATGCTGGATGTTGCATACATGGTTTTTGATGTGCAGCTTATGGAAAACGAAGAGCAGATAAGGGGAAGTTCTTTTGATGCCGTTCATCCCCACCACCTGACAGGACTGCCTGAGAGTAAGAGCTCAGAAATATTGGATGCAGACACGTTATCTCTCTCTGAAACCTTAAAATATATAACCGTTACTCTGAATAAGCAAAGTCCGGGGGCTATAAACAGCTTTGTTTTTGTTTCCTATTGTCCAAACTGTAAATTTGTTCTGGTTAGGTTAATTCTTCCTCGGCCCTGAGAGAAATTTAGGGCAAACCCCAGGTCTTACGGATTGCTTTCAGATAACAAGGTTGTTAGCAGCTCAGCTCACAAAACACAAAGTGTAGGAATTAATACGATTAATCCAGTACAATAATGTACTAAACTTGATTCAAAGTTACAGTTCCCCCCACTTCCTGGCTCAGGCTGCTCTGGCTGGTGCCCGAGGTGGGAGAGCCCTCCCCTGCCCTTTCCTCCTTCCTCCTCCACCTGGCTCTGAGAGGTTGGGCTCCTCCAGATGGGGTGGATGGGAGAGGGAGGTAGGAAGGATGACTTAGGGGCAAGTACAGTTGTTCCTTGAATTGGGGACACTGAGCCCCCCCTCACAATAAAAAATGTGAGTATAACTTTTGACTCCTCCAGAACTTAAGTACCATACTATTAGTCTACTGATGACTGGAAGCCTTAATGAGACTATAAATAGTTGATTAACACATATTTTTTATCATATAGCTATCTATCATATATACGTATATGAAACATTTTCATGTTCTATATGTACACTGAGTGGCCAGATTATTATGATTATTATAATGCATAATAATCTGGCCACTCAGTGTGTGTGTGTGTGTGTGTGTGTGTGTGTGTGTGTGTGTGTGTATTAGAGGCCTGGTGCATGAATTTGTGCATGAGTGGGGCCCGGGGGAGGGGACAAGGGTAGTTGGCCATTCTGCCTGCTGATAGAACTTCTGGTTGAGAGGACAATTTGCATTATTAGCCTTTTATTATATAGGATATACCCTGAGTGGCCCGATTATTATGGGGGGCGGGGGAAACTACCTGACATTTAAATTTTAGACATTCTAGAGACAGATGCCCCTTCTTAATCCCAGAGGGGCTATTAAGGGGGCATCCCCCTGGACTTGCCTGGCTCCTGAGAGCAAATCTCATCTCCATTCACCGAAGCGAGTCTGGGCACCAATTAAGCTAGTGGCGGAGCACCTCCAGGAGTGTGGGCCTGTGACAAGTCACTGTGCATCTCTGCAAGGAAGCCCATGGGACCCTCCCTAACTCTCTGCCTCTTCGGGCAGCCGAACAGACTTAAACATTTGATCTCATTAATCCCTCGTGTTTCTAATGAAGGACGCAGACACCATAGAAAGAAGCCGTTTTCTAAAGTGCGCCCCGTGGGAAGAACCCAGCCCTGTGGCAGGTTAATACCTGCAGGCCACGTCTGGAATCTGTTATGCAAATGCGCTCCTGGTGGTACCTTTCATCCCTTCACAGGGTCCAACAGCCCTCTGCTGTCATACTCTATCCACAGCATGTGGCAAAATACAGATATTTACCCAGCATCACTGGGAACCCTTACACACAGAGCATTGTGGGAGATGCTTAAAAACACGCTGGATAGAACTAGATTTTTTTTAAATGTGATTAGTTAAAAACAGATCCTCCCGCTTTTTGGAGCAATCCCAGCTGCAGGCTTCTCAGACTCAGTGCATTGCTTCAACATGGATGATTCCTAGCATGTGGTGCTCATGGGCAGCTCGGCCAAGATCATGCCAGCTTTCCCTTCCCTGGGACCTCATGCCCAGCGTCTCCGACATCCTGAGGCCTCCCACCGGACCCCGCTGGCTGCAGGCCAGCCTTTGCTAATGTGCCTAATCCTTTCTGCTGGCAAAGGCCGTGATGCCGAGGGGCCAGATCTGCATTAGTCCGTCATCTGCTTCTCTGTGCTCACATCGCCCGGCCCTAAAGCAAATATCACAAGAAGAGGTGGGGAAGGAAGCTCACAGCCACATGTCACTGGGATTCGTCTGTGCTACCAGGTGCAAGAGTCCTCCCTCACCATCACTGGACCTCCTCGTGGTTTTATCTATCTTTCTTGACTCCTGAGGTTTCCAGCTCAGTAGTTTCTGATAAAGAACGGCATGGTATAGATACAATGGCATTCATAAAACCCCTCTTTCTCACCCTCCCGCCCCCATCCACCCCAGACTGGCATTGCTGAAGAGCAGATGCTGAAATACAGCTGTGTCGTAGGACAGTCTTATGGCAGTTGCCTCTCCTATTTCCTCCTCTGCCAAGCAAGACTAGGACGAAACCACCAGCCTCGGTCTGCAGACATGCCCTCAGCACCTGGATTAAATGGGAGACTTGAGTGTGATGCCCAAGTGCTCTCTCTCTGGAATGTCTAACTGGACACACAACAAGAGGATAAGGAGCATAACCAGCAGAAGGGGAAATTTATAAGAATGACTTTGAACCTGAGGAGAAAGTGTTGGTATCTCTTTTAGGACAATTCTAATTAAACTGAATGCCTTCATTGTTCAAGGCAGGTCTAGGTGTTGAAAACACCAGAAAAGTGAAATACAATCCCTGCCCACAGTGTGCATATATGTGGGGGGTGTGCACCTGTGTGTGAATGCATTGCATTTATGCATGTGTGTATGTGTCTGTGTACCTGTGTGTGTCTCTGTGTCTCTGTTTTCATAGCTAAACAGAGATACACTGCTGCTCGCTGCTGCTCACTACTGTATTCTAATCGGCGCAGTCCACAAGGGTGCCCATCTCACTGCGAAGGTCTGGAAAAGCTTCACACACACGCCTATGTCCGTGTGGTCTTGATGGGAGTCAGCAAGCAGACACAGATGAGAAGGGATTTGGGGAGACAGAAAACAATCCTTGGGAAAAGGCAGGGATGGGGAATAACACAAGGGGAGAGCAAGTACACTAACGTGCAACGTGCACAGGGAATGGGGCCTGGTGACCCGTGAGTTTCTGCCTGAGGAGGAGGCACCAAAGACAGGCGGGCGTTTTGCACGTACCATGGCTGAGTCAGAACGAGCCACACGAAACCAAGCTCTCCGTGCTTCTCTCTGGTTCTGCCCTGTCATTCAGTTTGGCACAAAAATGGCACCTTCTTGAAGTGCTTACAAGACAGATCCTAAGGTTTATACTTGGAATTACCATTCTGGGGAAGAGTTTCTGTGTATATAGAGACACCGGCAAAATAAAAAGGGCATTCCACACCCCCAAATATCTTGCTTTTCCCAAGTTGGATAATCATAAGGAAACTAGAAATGATTTAAACTCTACAAGGTATGAGACTCATCAAGTGTTCCCACTGTAGAATTCTCCAAGCACATTACTAACAATATCGGAAAACACTCATCATTCATTCAACAAATATTTATTGAGCACCTACTAAGCCCCAGTCCCGATTCTAGCCATCGGGGATGAGATAGAGAACACAACCACTAACCCCCCAACTTCCATGGAGCTAGCTTAAGAGTCTAGAGCAGCGGTTCTCAACCTGTAGGTCGCTACCCCTTTGGGGGTCAAACGACCCTCTCACAGGGGTCGTCTAAGACCTTGGAAGACACAGATACATACATTACGATTCATAACAATAGCAAAATTACAATTATGAAGTAGCAACGAAAATAATTTTATGGTTGGGGGTCACTACACCGTGAGGAGCTGTATGAAAGCATGAGGAAGATTGATAACCACTGGTCTAGAGGATGGACACTGGCAAGAAATTAAACAAATAAGAAAAACAGTAAGCCAGACGTAAGATCTGCTCTGGAGAAAAGGGGCAGGGAACGGCCGTACATAGCACCGGTGACATCTGGGCCAACACCTGGAGGAAGAGCGGGGTGGGGATCTGGGTAGATACCCGGGGAGAATCTGCAGCAGAAGAAACAGTACAGTCCCTAGAAGGCACCTGACCTGGTGAGAAATCACAAGGAGGTCCATGTGCCTGAGCTGAGTGAGGGGAGGAGAGAGGAGCGAGGTGTGGACAGGGAAGTGGCGGAGACCAGGACCCTGGAGCAGGAGGACCATTAGGAGAGTGTGGCTTGTGGGGCAAAGAGAAGAAAGGGCTTCACCGGGAAGGAGGTGAGTAACCCATATTAGCAAAAGCAGCTGAGAGGTCAGTGAAGGTGAGGACTGAGAATGGACTCGAAGCTAATGCTGTGGAGGCTGTTGGTGACCCCGACTAGAGCGACTAGAGGTGCCAGGGGCAGCGATGAGGGCAGATGTCTGACCATTGGGAATTCAGAGAAGGTGGGGAGGGAAAGAATGGACAACAAAGCTGAAAAGGGAGTAGAGAAACGGGGTGGTCATTGAATGAGGAAATGCTGTCCAGGAGGTGTTTTTTTTAATATAAAGAACTTACACAACTCAACAGCAGAAAGGCAAATCACATGATTTTAAAACGAACAAAGGGCCTGATTAGAAGACATGCATGGTTTTCCAAAGAAGACATGCAAATGGCCAGCAGGTGTGTGAAAAAGCCCCACCTCACTAGCGATCAGGGAAATGCAAATGAAAACCACCGTGAGATAGCAGCCCACACCTGTTAGAACGGCCACCATCTAAAGGACAAGAGAACAGGTGTCGGTGAGGATGTGGGAAAAGGAACCTTTGTGCACCGTGGGTGAGAATGTAAATTCCTGCAGCCACTATGGAAAGGAGAATGGAGGGTCCTCCGTCAATTAAAAGTAGAACTACCCTCTGACCCAGCAATCCTAATTCTGGTACATGTCTGGAAAGAATGAACTCATTGTCCTAAAGACATGTCTGTCCCCCCAAATGCACTGTGGCATTAGTCACCATGGCTAAGAGAGGGAAACCAGTGAAGTGGTCCTCAATGGGTGAATGGATAAAGGAATTTCCTTTGGAATATTTATTATTCAGCCGCAAGAAGGAAATCTGTGTTCAATAGCACAGATGAACCTTGAAGGCATTATGCTCAGTTAAATAGGCCAGACAGAGAGCTAAAAATGCTACAGGATCTCATTTCTATGTGGAATCTAAAAAAAATCAAACTCATAGAAACATGAATAGCAGGCTGACCATAGTTACCATACAGGATTGAATACTAAAATTTGCCAGGTGAGTCCATCTTAAATGTTCCCACCACACACACACACACACGTGACTATGTGAGGTGATGGATGTGTTAACAGTATTGTCATCATTTCACAACATATATGTATATACTATTATCATGTTGTTAACCTTAAACTTACACAGTATTACTTGTCAATTATATCTCAACTAGAGGCCCAGTGCACGAAATTCATGCAACAGTAGACCTTCCTTACCCGGATGCCGGCACCAGCTTCCTTCTGGCACCGGGACCTGGGCTTCCCTTGTAGCCCCACTTCGTCCAGAAGGACATCCGGTCTAATTAGCATATTATGCTTTTATTATTATAAATAATGCTGTGGGGGTCTAACATAAAGAAAGGATGATAGGAGCAAGATGAAGGTGAGTCATGCAGGGGCATGAACTCTGAGGGAGAGGGGGATGTGACATGATTTTATTTACATTTTACAAGCCCCCCACTGGCTTTTGGGTTCAGAATACAAGGAGGCAGATGGAGCCCTTTTGGCTCAGTGGATGGAGCCTCACCCTTCAGACTGAAAGGTCACAGGTTCTATTCCGGTCAAGGATATGTGCCTTGGTTGTGGGCACATCCCCAGTGGGGGGCGTGCAGGAAGCAGCTAATCAATGTTTCTTGCTCTCTAGCTCTCTCCCTTTCCTTCTGTGGAAAATCAATAAAATATATTTAAAAAAAAAGACTACATGGAAGTGAGAAACTGATTGGATTCTGAATATATTTTGAATGCAAGTACAGAAGCGTTCATAATGCATAGGGTGCTTTATTGTACCCCTCCATGAATACAATAAAACCAGGAGATGTTATTACAGCATTTAACCCAAACATCAATAACACGTGAGCCGCTCTTACAGACAACCCAGTTTCTAGCCAGCAAAGACTGTTCCAGAACGGTGATGATATCCATGAATGATGCCAGGGAATATATCAAAAGCCACTGGCACCATAAAGCATTATAGGAATGGGAGCCGCAGCTAAAAGCCAGGCGTCTGTGTCTGTTCCAATAAGCCAAATTGTCAGGAACGGATCAATAAATCACAAAATGTGTGTGGAAAAATATTCCAAGCTTCCCGAGATCAAAGGCTGGGGAGTAAAATATTAACTTGATGTCCTTTTAACTTTCTTCCCTCCGTATTTATTAGCGTTTGACCTCCCTTGAAATGAGAATTCCATTATAAGCTCTTTTGATAAATGGATCGAAAGGTTGCTCAGAGTACTCCATTGTCACCAAGTGTTTTCTACTCTCCAGCGGGATGCTATTAGTCTGCGTTTTACAGGGCCTCTCCCCGCCATATCAAACGCAGGCATCTCTCTTCAACACAGCGAAGAAGAGAACTGTCCTCTCTCCCTCCTTGGCCGCCAGGAGCTACGGCTGCAGACATGCTTACGTGCATGGCAAGGTCATAGTGTCATCATAAAAAGCGTGCATCCCTGGCCATTCCCCAGGCCCATGTGAAACATATTTAAACACATTTAACCCAATGCTTAGGGCTTGGGACAACCAAAGTACGTGAGGAGACAGTTCCTCCCCTTGAAGTGTGTTACAGGGGATATTACACACAAAACTTCCCAGAGAGTGGAGGGCACTTTTTCTTATCTCCTCTTAGGAATCTTGGGTTTGGCTTAAGAAGCATTAGCCGCTAATTTTTTAAAATATATATATTTATTGATTTTTTACAGAGAGGAAGGGAGAGGGATAGAGAGTTAGAAACATCGATGAGAGAGAGACATCAATCAGCCGCCTCCTGCATGCCCCCCACTGGGGATGTGCCTGCAACCAAGGTACATGCCCTTGACCACAATCAAACCTGGGACCTTTCAGGCCTCAGGCCGACGCTCTATCCACTGAGCCAAACCGGTTTCGGCAGCTGGTCGTTTTATCATCCAAAAGTTCTGTGTCATTCTAAAGGGTGTGTGTATACACACACACACACACACACACACATACATACAGTGGTACCTCCAGATACAAGTGCCCTAACATACGAGATTTTTGAGATACGAGCGATTTTTGCTTTGAAATGCGAGCAACATTTGAGATAGGAGTAATCTCGTGGATCAGCCGGCTGCACACGACCCACCAGTTTACCGCAACTCGAGCCTCTCATAGTTTCCTACGCCTCAAGGTTACGGAATGAATTAAACTCGTATCTCGAGGTACCACAGATGTGTGTGTGTGTGT
>PVJN01049672.1:0-15135 GCA_004026805.1 Lasiurus borealis
CACAAATCTTACACCTATCACACACACACACACACACACACACATCTCTCTCTCTTACACACACATACATGTGCACACACACACACACATGCCCATGCTCTGTAATAAGCCACCTTCCAGAGGCTGCTGTCAGCCCAGGACAGACCACTCTCTGCCCAGTGCCTGCTGCTTTCTGCCCTGCCACTCAGCAAGTTTCTGCTCCAAAAAGGCCTCAGCCACGTGCCTCCTGCCCCCGCCCCGTCCTCTGCCTGGCAGGAGGGCAGGGAGAGGGGTTCCAGGTTAGTACAACCCAGGAGTTGGAACGGAGTCATTCCTTGTGTGCGCTTGAGTGCGTGCTTCTCCCGGGGCTCAGCCTCCCCACGTGTGCAGTGGGAAGCAGAGCCCGTGGCGCTGTCACTCACCTGCTTGGCTCACAGCCAGCCGGGACCTGAGCGCCTGTCGCCCCTGTGTGTGTTGCAGAGTACAGCATCTCGGCCGCCGCCATCTCCATCTTCAGCCTCGTCTTCATCATCATGGGCTCCATCTGCGTGCTTTTGTCCTTCACCAAGAAGCGGGACTACCTGCTGCGGCCGGCGTCCATGTTCTACGCCTTTGCAGGTGGAGTGGGGGCTCCTGCCTGCGAGCCCGGGTTGGGGGGCAATGTCCAGGGGCGAGGGCTGCTGCCACCCGTCCTCCCTCCGACCTGGAGATGTAAGTGGAGAAATCCCCGGGCTCCACGCGGAGCAGACTCAGTCAGGACTCGTCAACGCTCGGCGGGTCTGGGGAGCCGCTGGCAGTTTGTCCATTCACTCCACGAGGCACTGAGAGCAATGCCAGTGACAACCACCTTTTAAATCAGTCCTCAAAAATACGCACAAAAGAAGGAAAGAAGCCCAGTGACCCTGAGGTTGGGCGCACCGGGCAGTAGGCAGGCAGACGGGTCGCTTTTGCAGGGTCCCACGCACACCTCCAGCCTCGAGGCAGTCCCCCCCACGGCCAGGTCTCCCCCTTGTCCTTGCAGGAGCTCGGGGGACAGGGGGACCCAGGCCAGGTGGGGCCCTGAGCATCCCCGCTCTGCCCCCAGGTCTCTGCATCTTCGTCTCCGTGGAGGTGCTGCGGCAGTCGGTGAAGCGCATGATCGACAGCGAGGACACGGTCTGGATCGAGTACTATTACTCCTGGTCCTTCGCCTGCGCCTGCTCCGCCTTCGTGCTCCTCTTCCTGGGCGGCCTGGCCCTGCTGCTCTTTTCGCTGCCGCGGATGCCCCAGAACCCCTGGGAGTCCTGCATGGACTCGGAGCCCGAGCACTAGCCCTCCTCAGCTCCCGGCGACCCTCGGGGCTTTCCCTCCTGCAGGAAGCCCAGCCCAGAACATTCTAGAGAGGAGGCGGGAGCGTCCCATCTCTCCTGCTCCCACCTGACCCACAACTGCTGTAGCATCTCCCCCTCCCCTAGAGCCTCTCTGGGCTGCGTCAGGCTCCCGGGGAGATTGGCAGGTGGACACGACCCAGACCTGCCGGCGGTGGGACGAGGCGGGCCCAGCAGGCGCACAGGTGTCTGCCCAGGCCCCACCTCCCGCCGGAGCGCAGAGCTGTCCCCACGGCGCCAGCTGCCCGCTCAGCTGGCTCCCGGTGTCCCGTGAGCCTTATCCGGGACGCCCTGTGCTCGTGGCCAGCTCGGGGTGTCCCTCCGGTGCTCGTGGCCGGCCCCTCTGTCCTCGGACAAGACGCCCTGTTTTGCGGTGAGCGGCACATCCCAGCCTCGCCCCCTCTGAGGCCCGAGAAGCATTTTTTATGGGGTTCTTTCTGACTGTGGTTTGAAATAAAAGTTCTTTGAAAACTTGCTTTTTTTTTTTTCCCCCTGGTGTCCGGCGTCGAGAACGCTAGGGTCCCTGCCTGCAGCTCAGGGGCCACAGGGACCCCCAGAGGAGAAAGGAAAGGCTGTCCCTTGGCCTGCGGAGGACCCAGGGGGAGAGGGCTTGCTCCTGTTTACCAGCGAGACCTGCTGTTCTGGATTCCGGCGTGCATCCCTGGGCCCTGGGGTTTTCTCTGGCAGAAACCAGAGACCGTCGGACTGGACGAGGGTGTTAAAAATAGGAGGGGTTATTTCCAGACGCCGGCCTGCCGGCGGCCAAGTGCTAGCGCAGCAGGCAAGCCGCACGGCCACGGGTGTCTGGTTTCCGATGCTGGGTTTTCGTGGCAAAGAACGGGAGGAAGCAGGGCTTAGCTGTCAGGCGGGGACCTGCCAGAGCCCTCGCCGGCCCTCAGGGTGGGCAGACAGAGCCGCCAGAGGGAGGACCGGGGAGCAAGGAGGGAGGAGGGCGGCTCTGGGATCCCAGAAGAGGAAGATTACAAAAAGCTGAGATGAGGGCTGGTCCACGTGAAACCCATCTGGGTGTGCTGACGGGCAGGCACTTTGATCAAAGTGCGCTCCTCCCCACCCACGGATGGGGAGACAGGCCCCATTTCCAGGGCTTTTCTCAGGTGGGCACCTGAAGGGGGGCTAGGGCCATCCTAGGGGTGCGGCCCTGGGCTGCTAGGAACGGTGTTTGCTCGAGTCTTCACACAGTGGGATGGAGGAGAGAGGGGGCTCGGTGGAGCCTGGCTCTTGAGTCCGGTCGAGGAGGACGTCGGTCAGAACACAGCCGCCCCCCTTCCGCGGCTGATTGCCGGCTGGGGTGGCAGCAGAAAGCAGTGGAAACACGGGCCGGTTGGGGTTCTCATCCCACCCTACCCCCCTGCTTTCCCTCTGCCAGTGCGACTTGGCCCATTTCGATCCAATGTTTTATTTACACATCCATTGCTAATTCATGGCCTGCCCACTCTCACCAAAGATCCCCAGGGGGAGCAGGTATAAATAAAGCCGTGAGGTGGAACATTCTATCAGACCCGGGCCTGGCGTGCGGCTGGGCACCGCCGCGGCCCGCGGCCTCTCGAGCCCTCGTTCTCCATCTCACTCAAGTGCAGCCGCCGCGGCCTTAATTAATCCCCACGCCAGGCATCGATCCTGCGGGTGCAGCGAGTTCATTAAAGTAATTGCCTTTTCCAGGAGCGATACCGTCTCCGCTTTGGGCTTCTGACAAGCATGTTTGGCCTCAATGTGAAAGAGCCGCCCTTGAAAATGCTTGTTGATCTGGGATTTAGACTTTGCCTCTTGGTTCACCCACAGAGCGGTCCCGCTAACCAACACCCCCACCCACCCACCCACCCCAGAGAAATGGAGGAGGGGGGTTTGTCTGTCTGTCACCACAGCCTGAGAGTCCTGGGCTCTGAACTTGAGGAGTTCAAAACCCATTTCCAAATCACTGATTGAATAGCTCACACGCTTCCCGCCCCCAGCCCGCCAGGGGTTTCAAACCAGGTCTTCCGGTGGGTGACCCAGGAGGTGTTTTAAAGCACAGAGGAGCGTAACAACACAGGGCTGCCGTCTTACCTGGAAACGCCCCAGAGGCAGGGAGGTGGCCGTGTGTAACCTGCCTAACGGGGAGGAAAACGAGGAAAGGGAAATGCCACAGCCACGGCTGTCCCAGCCCGGGACAGAGGCGGCCAGGGAAGCCGTGACCAATGAGAAGGCGGCCAGGCCACCGGCCGCAGCAGTTGTTCTGGAGAGATGATGGGTGGGGCTGAAGCAGAGAAGGCCACCGAAGCACCACCCCCGAAGGGCCACCCCCGAAGGGCCACCTCCGAAGGGCCACCGTGATGCCAGTTTCTCAGAAGTGACGTTTACCGAGGACCCCGAGAGAGCCTCCCCGCCTCCTAACTGTCTCAGATGGTTCGATGATGTCTCCCGACCAGAAAGGGGGCCACCTGGGAAGTGAGCTACGACCCATCTCCATCCAGGGAAGCCCCCTCTGCCTCTGTGCACATAACAGACTTCAATTTATCCCAGCATCACTCACTTCAAACGTCACAGGCACCCACAGGACTCCCCGGGGTCCAGCCTTTGTGCTGGGCCTTCCTTTGAAGGGGCCTCCCACCCACGTGTCTTCCGCCCTTTCTCTGCATCTCTGTCAACTGCCTGCCTGTGTTTCAGGGGTCAGGAGTTTTGTTCTGTCTTCGTCTCTGTGAGATTCAGGCCTGGGCCCATCTGCGCAGATAACACGGTACAAGCAAACATCCCTCTGTTTATCTTTCTGAATCACAAAGTTTGCTCACATTGTCCAACCGGAAGAAAATAGACCAGGGCCAGATTTAGATATCGAACGGCACCTGCCTTTGATAAATTCCGTTTTCAAATGTCTGTGTGCTCCTGCATGCCGTAATTGCTCTAACAAGTTGATTTGACAAGAAACTACCATAAATGTTATAGAAGTAAAACATATATTTTATGTATTATCTATGCAGGCCTTACAGTTTTAGGTTCTAACATAACACTGAGGGGTTTTTTTCTGAGCAAGGATTCCGTCGCTTAGGTTTCTGGCAACCACTGATACTCCTCTGATCAGATGATCTTCAAGGTCCCTTCCAGCTACTTTCCGTGAAGCTGATTTTGGCCAAAACTTGTAAGAGTTCAAGAAAGAAGGCGCTCCTGGGAATACATTTATCTTGCTTGCCTGATAATGGCCAAGGAAGGCTTTTGAGGAAGGAACAGACATGATCCAGATACAGAAACAGGAGGTGCAGATGAGTTGTGTCTAAAGGGCAGAGGTCACCAGCGGAGACAGAAGCCAGAAAGTATTCGGGAAGTAAGCGTCCCTTTTTCACCATCTCCACCCTTGCCTTTCATCTGCCAACGGACAAGTGTCTTGAAATAATTCTCTGTAGCTGAAACCGGTTTGGTTCAGTGGATAAAGTATTGCCCTTCGGACTGAAAGGTCCCCGTTCTATTCCGGTCAAGGGCATGTATCCTGGTTGCAGGCACATCCCCAGTAGGGGGCGTGGAGGAGGAGGCTAATCAATGTCTCTCATCGATGTTTCTGACTCTATTCCTCTTCCTTTCTCTCTGTAAAAAATCAATAAAATATATTTTTTTAAAAAAAATAATTCTCTGCATCTCCTGTCACCACTGATCTTGAGGGACCGTTATTCTATCCATCCCCCTGAGTAACAACACTGCGTCCTAGGCACTGTGCTAACCCAGGGCATAACTGAGAGGTTCGCGTCAGCGGTGTGCAGGCATCTCAGACGGTGGTTGAATTTATTTAAAGAAACTGGGTTGTGGGGTTGGGGATGGGGATACCCAAAGGGAAGGGCTACCCAGCACTGAGCCAAAGAGTGCTGGATCCAGGATGGCAGCAACAATACACCGAGGACAGTGAAACAGGAAGGGCGCAGGAGAAGCAACAGGAAGGCCTAGGCTGGGCTGCTCCGGCTCAGGGAGAAGCCAGAGAAAAGGGGGCCTTGGAGACAGGTTCAGGGGGTGAGCCTGGGATGAGCGGCCACCGCCCATTGCTCCCCTGGTTGCGAGTCTCAACGGGTCCCTCGGAGATTCAGACCTGTGTGGGAAGAGGAGGGGGAGGGGAATGGCAGGAGCACGCTCCTGGGAGAGAGAGTGCACACGGGTTCTTTTGTCTGGAGCGTATTTCTCTCTCTTACAGGTGGAAGTCTCAGGGGTGAGTTTCAATAGAATATTCATCAGCTTTCCAGGGGTGCTCCTTCAGGGTCATGGTCTCCACTGATTGGCTGGCGCCAGGACAGAGGGTCATTAGTCAATGCAGCTGAGGCGGCCTGGTTTTGCTGCTTTTCTGGGCCTGGAGCTGAAATACAACTGAGGCTTATTGGTTATCCTTAGGGAGGAAAAAGTCAGGGGCGTCTCAGCCACAGGACCAGGGGTATGAAAGGTCCGGGGTCCAAGCCACAGGCCCAGTGCTGTGCCAGGGGAGGAGAGGTTACCCAGGGTTGCCCCTTGCCGGGCATCAGGGCTTCCTGTACAGAGTTTCTGTATCTGGCCCATCGTCCCTGCTCTGCTCATGTCTGTCTAACGATAATGAGGAATAGACATTATGGCCCTGTCCTTCAGGCACTTAGCGTTCTATGGCAGATGACTTAAAAATAAGTTATAAGAGCCATGAGGCTGGGCGGGTTCCTCAGAAACACAAAGGGGCACGTGGTCTGCCCCTCTCTGAACCTGCTTATTCTGACATTACCCCTCAGACATTACCAGGTGCCACGTTTTCCAACGCTCAGTGCAAACTCCATGCTTCCCTCCTCCTGGTGCCCTGGACACTGGCCCCCTGTTCCCGGTGCTGGGCGTCCGTTAGCTCGCGGCTTCTGCAGGCCTGGCTCTTTGAAGGGAAGGGCCTTGATTTCTTCCAAGTCATGCTAGCAGTCAGACCTGCCCCGCATCCTTCCCTCCAACCTCTGCGCAGCGGACAGCAGGCAGCCCCGGGGTCGTGCTGGGACCTTGGCCACGTGCACGCCCTAGAATGTGCAAAGGAGGAGAGCGTGTGCCAAGATGCTCAAAGAGAAGAGGCGGAAAGTGCAGTCAGGCGGCCTCGAAGAGCTAGAGCAGTGGTTCTCAATCTTCCTAAGGCTGCGACCCTTGCATACAGTTCCTCATGTGGTGGTGACCCCCAACCATGAAATTTTCCTACTGTTATGCATCGTGATGTAAATACCTGCATTTTCTGATGGTCTCAGGCGACCCCTGTGAAAGGGTCGTTCGACCCCCAAAGGGGTCGCGACCCACAGGTTGAGAACCGCTGAGCTAGAGATGCTAGAAGGAGCTGTTCTCCATGTGGTTGCCCGATCCCAGGTGTCCGCAGCCCGAGTGGCTTGCCCCTGTGCTCGGCCCGAGTGGGAGGAATGAGGCCGGGTTGGCCGTGTTCCCTACAGCACAGAACACGCTGCGTTTGTCCCCATGACACAATTTCCTGAGCGACAGCACAGCAGCTGACAGACGGCCTTGAAGAAAAGACAGATTTCCGGAAGTACTTTTTTCCAAGAGGTTCAAAACCACCTTCAATTACCCTAGATCACAATTTTTTTCAAAACATTTTCTCTACCCCCCTATTAGCAGAACCAGCTCGGTAGGAATTTCAGTCCTAGAAAGCCGGCAGGGTCCCCCGGAGGAGATGTGATGGGCCAGGGAAAGCCTGTTTGTTTGCGCACCCACCGTCCACCACTTCCTGGTACCTTTGCCCCAAGTCAGGCAGCTTACTCGAGGCCTGGTGAGGAAGCTGAGGATGCACCCACACAGCTCTCTCTGAGAAGAGCCTCTGCCGAGCTTTGTAAAGCCACGAGCAAGTCCCAATTCCAACTCGAAGGCAGACCTACCCAGCAGGTGGACAGGGCCCCACCCTGTCGGCTGCCAGCGTCTGTGGCACAAAAAGGAACCGCAACCCTGAGGACTGATGAGAGCTTTTCTGAGTTTTCTTTTCAAACACTCCTCCTTTCAAGCGCTCTGCTCATCTCCAGAGGGTTGCCGTCTGATTACATTTCTATTCCATCAGTGAGCAAACAGCCTCAAAACACATTCTCCCCGGGGTTTCTTTGCTCAGAGCCCGGGGCCTGGGGACAGCAGGCAGCAGCCACACCCACCTTCCAGAGCCCTCTGCTGGCTCATCCCTTCACCTAACCGGGGCCACTTCCTGCTCAGGGATGATCCACAGTTTCCCCACGCAATGATTCAAAGCGCTTTGCAGAGCATCCGTTTTAATGAGCGAAGAGGAGGATAATACGGAGATTTTTGCAAGCTGCAGCTTCTGTTCAATTTAATTACTTCCCTCGGAGAATTCGGCATCAGCTGGAGCTTCAGACAAAGGGGGATTTCATCGCTCTCCCCCCCGAATGCTGCACGTAGGCACATGCCCACAGCCCCCCATCGGCTCAAGTAGGCAGCATCCCTCCCAACCCAGGTAACCATGGTGAAGCTGTCAAACGAAGGGATCTCACCGTGATACCTGGCAAGTCACAAAATACTCGTGAATGCTAATGCATTGTCACTGCTCCGAGAGCTGGGTGGAGTGGGCGGGATGTCACTGCTCAGGACAGCTTACTCCTCCTCCACCTCGAGCCATCACCCCGCCATCTGGCCATACCGGGGAAGGGGAGGTGTCTTTTTTTTTTTTATGGTTTTAGAGAGGAGGGGGAAACATTGATCTGCGGTTTCACTTATTTATGTATTCATTGATTGATTCTTGTATGTGCCCTTAGCGGGGATGGAACCCACAAACTTGGTGTGCCGGGGTGATGCTCTAAACCACTGAGCCCTCCTTTCAGGACCGAGGAGGGTGTCTGTAAGTTCTTCTCTCAGTCCAGCCTGCGATCCATCTCAGCAAGTGTTCAGGGCCGGCTGGCACGGTAGAGGCCTGAGGCCACAACCTCTGCCTTCCAGAAGCTCATGGACGCCTAACCACAATCCCAGAACTGTGATGACAGAGGTACAGACTTCATGGCAGGCAAAGGAGCTGGAATTCACAGTCTTGGATGGTAAGATGGAGGCTGGAGGTCTGCGTGCCGAAGGGCAGGCTCCAAGGGAAGCCCAGAGCAAAGAGAAGCAAGGGCTGGTCCAGGGAGGGAAGGGCGGCTGTCAGGTTAGTGTGCCGTGCGCAGTGACTCAGGAACAAGATTTGGGGCGCCTCCAGAGTCCGGCTTAGGGTGTGATGGGAAAGCTCTGAGGGCTTCTCAGAGCAGAGTGGCCCCATCCCATCTGCTGCAGGGAGGTGACTGGAGGAGGGAACCCAAGGAGGCAATGCCGTCAGCAAGGCGTTTCGGAGGGAAAGGCCTGCATCCACAGGGGACCGGTTTGTTAGGACAGTTCTGTGTAAATCAAGCCGCAGAGCCCATGTCAGACCGGGGCTCCTCGGCCATGTGAAAGCAATGGCAGGGGCCTATGGATGTTTCTACTTCACCCACGGTAAGCGCCAACAAGTCTCCATTCACTGAGCCACCTGCCCATCTGCACGCCTGGCCTGCGTCCCGCACACAGCGCCCCCACCTGGAGTTCTGGTGAAATTACACTTTCCTGCTTGCTAGCTTCCACACTAATATCTTCAAAAAGCACAGATATGACAGAGAATTAACACCCGAGAGAGTCTTAATTGCATCTTCCCACCGCCAGTGGGGCCTTGGGTACTGCATCTAGAGCAGGTAGCAGCTCCAAACGTCCTCCCCATCCGGTTGATTTATACATTAAAGTATTTTTCTTTCGCGAAGCCAGAGATGATTTATGCCGTCATCACGTCAACTCAAAGAAGCAAGGTGCTCGGCTTTGAAAAATGACTCACCGTGTTGAGGAAGAATTATAAGTTGTCTTTATGAAAGGCTGGCTGTCCTATCTACTTACATTTACAAACTTGGAGCACAGTATATTCGAGTGAGATTTATGGTGCCACATTAGTAAGATGTTAAAAATAAAATCGCCGGGGCACACAAAGCATGGTGTGACCTGCTAACGCTTCTCAAAAGCGCATTCCGGCCGATGCAAAGGATGATTCCCGACAAAAACAAGACCCCAATTTGGGCCAACTTTCTGCACAGTCAGCATTGGGGGGAGGAGGTAAAAGAGGGCGTGAGATGGCTAATTCATGCTTGTCACATGCCACCGTCAAGTGTATTCCTATAGCCTCATAGTGAATTGCTCTAAACTAGGTGGACACATCCCGAAAGAAATCCTGGGCTGCAGAAACCCGCCATTCACAAGTCATTTGTGATCATTTTGTTCAATTCCTAAGATCTGCCTTACATGACTTGAAAAGGGCACATTGTCTCACTAACCACTGATGATTTTTAAACTTTCAGGTAACACTTTAAGCCTCTAATGCATTGGTTCTCTACCTGTGGGTCGAGACCCCTTTGGGGGTCGAACGACCCTTTCACAGGGGTCGCCTAAGACCATCGGAAAATGCAGGTATTTACATCACGATGCATAACAGTAGCAAAACTTCATGGTTGGGGGTCACCACCACATGAGGAACTGTATGCAAGGGTCTCGGCCTTAGGAAGGTTGAGAACCACTGCTGATGTTCAGAGATTTAAGTCAAGTCACCGTTTTCTAGAAACTAGGGTTACAGTTTTACAAAGGAACGCTGAGTTCTGTTACATTGGCTACTTTACCAGATTCATATGATGAATAAAAGCTAAGGGCTGTGTTTACGTTGACCTTAACTGTAAAAGGAGGCAGAGAACGGTGGTTCACACAGAATAAACAAATCTCCACGTTATTAAAAAGGCATTTTATTATAAATACATTTTAGTTGTAGCAGTAAAATACATTTTGTGTTACCATGAATCTTTTAAAACAAAAGAACTTCACTGAGACAATGATCACAGGGGAGGAGCTGTAGACCCCCAAACTGAAAACTGGTTCTAAGGAATCCACGTGGCTAAAGTAATTCCAAAACTAAGTTTAAAAAAGAGAAAGAAAAAAAAAAGACCAAAAGAAAAAGGAAGAAAAAAAATTTAAAAACCCCAGAGAGTGGCACTGGGTCTCTTCAGGTACTAGAACCTCTCACACAAGGAATCATTAACATCAGAAAAAATTGTTTGTTATAATTTTTGCCGTAAATTAGAAATGGCCATACAACTGAGATTTCTGGGAGATGCAAACTGACCGCCTCCGTGTTACATCAGCCTCCCTTTGGAAGACTTGCCAAAGTGAGACCCAGTGTGAACGTAAGTGATTGATCGTAAGGAGTTAGTGGAACAAGTTTAGGATAAGAGCTATATTTTTGAAGCATTAAAACAAAACACTATGTCCCTAATAGCAGGACCCTTTAATAAAATGCAAACCCTTTAGCAAAACCCATTACCTTTAGACTTTAGAGGAGAGGTATTTTCAATCACCGTGTTTACCTAGGGTACCACTACGCATAACCAGTACCTCCAGGGGTTTCCATGAATCAGGTCAGATGACTGGCACAGAAAGCGGATACAGTACAATGTCACAGACGTGGGTTTATAGGAAGCAGGCGTGGTCTGGATTCATGAAAATCCAAGACCCTTCCTCTGGTTGGGAGGGGGACTGAGAAACACTCTCAGGTGTGATGGACAGGTTAGGACCTCAACCCGGACAAAGGTGCCCTCGGAGCTACTGAAAGACACAAGTTGTGCAGACAAGGGATCGTGCAAAGAAAATGTAAATCACACGCAGCTCCCTGTGAGGTGGCAGCGGATAGAGGAACCTGTGCTGAGCAATAAACAAGCCCCATGGAGGGCACCGAGCCTCTTGTGTAGGAGGTACTGTGTGAGGAATCCCAAAGCTGTGCGAAATCTGATGCTTACCATGTGGACTTCTACAGCTAGGTCGTTCTACAAGTTATTACCTTAAAAATCTCTCTTCTCTTTCTAGCATCTCAGTAAATGCAAAGCCAAACTAAAAGCCAGAAGCAGAGCCCAATACCCCTCAAGCTACAGTCCAGTGAAGAATAGTAACGACGACCTTAACACAAAATTTAAAATATCCAAAGACTTGTCAGGTTTGTTATCTCATGGACAGTTTCCTTCTCAAAAATAACTTGCTCGCCCATATGCACCTATGGTTTCTGAGTAACGCGTGCTGTGTAGGTGGTAGATTCCCCTATACTGTTTTTGCAAACATAGATAGGTGTTTTTAAGGTAACAACGTAGTCAGATAATTATCCGTTTTCTGCCATATATATATATGTATATATATATATATATATGTAGACATATATATATATATATATATATATATATATACATATATATATATGTCTATTTATTACTGCCGCCTCCCCTAATAACCTGCTGACAAGGCAGAGAATGCAAAATAATTCTGTTAACCTGAGAAATACATAATTTGAAAAGAAATCCCTTGCCCTCCCCCTCCCCCAATAATAAAAACTACAAATACATTATTTGGAGATTATCTATGGTTTGCTATGTCACTGGCATCTCGCGCCAAGTGCATCCTCGTGACATTCTGATGGCTTCCTTCCACAAGTCCCATCTCCACGTGCACGGATTACCGAGACGGACTCTACGCACATCACACAAATGCAGTTTCCAGACCACAGCCCAGGCTGCAGTGAACACAGATGCAGACCCACCCCGAACATGAGCTTCTGCACCCTCGTGAGGAGGAGGGGCACCGACCCTAAGAGGGGGCGGCCAATGGGTCGGGGTGCGAGGCAGCCCAAAGGACTCATCCTTCAGAGCGTTCCTCACGGATGTTCCACTCACAGCATCTGAGTTATAAAAATGTCTTGAGAGCTCTGGTTTTATACAGAGCAAATAAATGCGTGGCTAAAAAGACTGCCACACTCTCTCTAGCCCAGTGGTTCTCAAAGGGTGGTCCCTGGACCTGTTTCCATCACCTGGAAACGTGTTGGAAATGATGGGGCTCCAGCCGGGAATCAGAAACTCAGGCCTGAGCCGGCACCCTGAATTTTAATAAGCCCTCCGCCGACAGCTGCTGCTGGCTTCCGTTTGAAACCACTGCTCTAGCCTGCTTGACATTCCAAAATCTTAAGACAGGCCAGGCTTTTAAACACACTTCTGAGTGACTTCCGCTCTGCGTGGAAACCTTTATCATTTGCTATCCCTTTCCCTTACTTTCTCAAAGATCAAAAGAAGTATTAATAAAAAAAACTTATTTCAAAAAAATAGATTTTTTTCAAAGTAATACTGATTTCTCCTCATCCACATAGTTCTAAGGTAGGCTGTCACATGCTCTAAGGCAAAATAAAACACACAAGAGACCTCACATAAGAGGTGTAGAAACAGCTAAAACGACGCCCCAAGAACACAAAAATGCCATAGTATCGACTAATGAACCCATAGAATTATACAAAACTTACTTGATTATGCTTAATATTTGTATCAAAATAAAATCTATGGAACCAATTGCAAATAAAGTCCAGTCTAATACTCAGATTACTGAAACTATAGGTATCTGAAGGTCTCCTTAACACTCCCGTTTTAGAAGCTTTAGGCTCCTATTGTATAACTGGGCTTAGGATTTAACCACAACAGCTCACACTGCTAAGTCTAGATTCTTCTGTTAGGTAACTCCCTTCAAAAAACATTTAGAAACTCCTGTGACTGTTTCCTTCAAGTTTATTCCAAAGTAGATATTTTCAATCATTTCAAAAATTGTAAATGTTACATTAAAAATTTATTGTCAATCTGTTTAAACTGATATTCTGGTTTAAAGCAATAACAACGACATTTTCTGCATGTGTTTTATAAGAACGGTCAAGGTTAGTAACATTCATTTCTTGTAACAATGGTCTTGAAATGGCTAATTAATGAAACAGGCATGAAAGCAGTAAGTGTGAATGTAGCAGCTTCACAGTAAAATCTCAGCAAATAGATATTCAACCTCAAGTAGATGGAAAATGCGAGAAGCCCAATATAATAAGCACGTTGAAGACTAACGTGCCATTTACTCTTGATGTCTTTATACCATGTGATGGATATAACTGAGGTGACCATTTGGACAAGAAATTATGGTTAAGACATTATCCATTATTTCTATCTGCTAGGTCATTTGTGGATCAGGTGGCAAAAAAGAGGAGAGAAAAATCAGAACCATGAGAACATCTACTTGAGATTCAGGAAGACACACGGGTGGTGTTAGAAAATAAGGGTTTTCATAAGCTAAGGGGATGCTTAGCAAGGAATAATGTCTGGTGAATCATAAAAGGCAAATTACTACCTTTCTGGAGCTAGAAGAGAAAAAAAAATGGTAGCCTAAATATCATTTTAAGGCAGTAATTTGTATCTTTTAATATATTTAAAGTTTAGATTCTTTCTGGAATTCCCTTTTTAAAAACAACTCCAATAGAAAAAAAAATGCTATCTATTGTAAGTATAACAGGTGTCTATTTTTAAATGGCTTTTTCAGTAAATCTAATTTTCTTAATAACAGTAGTTGAAATCTAAAATTTATCTTGAAACTGTTTTTCACCCTGGCTCTTAGGCAAGGTGGCTCTCTCTAGCCAAGGTATCTAGAGATAGATTCTGATATGTTTATAGCTTTGCTCTTGAGATGTATATATATGAACAATATTCAACGTGTAAAATCAACTACACTAGAGCAAGATAATACTACATATTACCTCCAAGTTAGAAAATTCAGTTAGCTTTCTCAGCAATTTCAATGCCTCCATAAACAAGGAAGCTATTTTCACAAATTGGTCTTGGAGATTGCTATGTTTAATTAGGTAATGCTTATTCAGTGGGAATTCTGCTTATTTTACTTATTCTCCAACTCTTTGAACTGAAAAGACCAATTGATGTTTATTCCAAACCTGAACTTATTCTAGACTCTCTGATGAAAAAAAAAACCCACAAAGCAGTTTGTTATTTCATACATACAAAATGGCCTAGATAGAAAGCACATCTGCCTAAGGTGAGAAAAATTAAGGTCATGTTAGTTTAAATGGTCAATAATTAACTACTGATGAATCAAAAACAAAATTCTGCTATAACAAGTTGGCAACACATGTGCCAAAACGACAATCAAAACCCCCTTTAAAAACACACCAGAAAATATCCATGTTCCCCTAAATGAGGCTCTTCAAAATCTTAATAAAAAATTAATTTTCAGACTAGGAAAAATTTTTCAGCATGAACATTGAACAAAGTCTATCACCCAAAAGAATTCCTTTAAGGGGAAAAAAAAATCTTAGTAGCACTGAAATTAAAAAGTGAAATGAATAAAAAAATAGTTCTGGCAAGAAAGAGGAAACTTCCTCATGAAACAAAGATGTTAAGTAATGAACCTCACTTAGAAGAAATCTGTTCTAGAAGAAAAGAAAGTTGGTAATACTGGGTACTATTCAAAAGCTAACATGAAGTTTTCTTAACTCTAGGGATGAAGCTAGTCTTTTAAGTTGTTTAAAAGTCTTATTTGTGGGTACTTGCTAATGTGACCCAAACAACACCAAAACAGCAAGACTGGTCCTCAGAAGCCAAGCCTCATTTCCATGGAAACTTGCAATGATTCCTGCAGTAAGACTTGCTCAGAACCATTCAAGAGATTATGCATAGACAACAGGTTTAATGACCAGCTGGAAGGATGGGATTAAATATTGCTGAGAAAGTAAACTTGCTGGGGGTGGAGACACAATCAAAAGCAGACTCTCAAAGAGGACCGGACAGAAACAGCATCGGGCCCCTGATGGCTGTAGAAGCGACTCAGACACTCACGGCAGAGCAGGGGACTAGTGAGTGGTTACTATTTTCCGTTTTGTTTCAGAAATAACCACTTAGGAGTGTCACAACTCAACAGCTCCCTTATCCAAAGCTTT
>PVJN01049674.1:0-15116 GCA_004026805.1 Lasiurus borealis
TTCCTGCTGTAACACGACAGTCTGTTCATTGCTTCTTTGCCTCTGCATCTGCTTCCCCCCTCGCCCCCTGAATCTTGTCTTTAAAAACATCTTGCCCCTGGAGGCTAGAAATAAACCCACCAGAGCAAAAGAAAAATGTTTGAGTCCCCATTTCAATGTCCGACAGCTCTGAGTCCCAGTTTCAATGTCAGTTCCTCTGGCCTCTGTTTTCTACTCAGCACGTGTGGAAGCTGGTTTACACACAGGAGGAGCACTCTCTGAGGCCTGGAGCACATTTCACCGCTGCTCTGGGACTCAGCCCCCTCCAGGGAGCACAGGCCCTGGGTCAGCAGTGTCTCCCTTCCTGTCCAGGGATTCCAGGTCTTCCTTCTTTGATTTCTGATCCTCAGAACTTCACCTCAGGGGGTTAATCTTGTTTCCGCATTTGTAAGGAAAGGGTAATTAATGGTTTATTTACTCTCAGCAACCAGAGGCCAGGCTGGGACTGCAGGACCCCCAGATGCCACCCAGGGCAGGTGGTGAGGGCACAGAGCAGAGCTTCTGTGACTCACTCTGTCCTGATGCTCTCTTTTTTCTTTTTAAACATATTTGTAGCCGAAACCGGTTTGGCTCAGTGGATAGAGCGTCAGCCTGTGGACTAAAGCGTCCCAGGTTTGATTCCGGTCAGGGGCATGTAGCCTGGTTGCGGGCACATCCCCATTAGGGGGCGTGCAGGAGGCGGCTGATGGATGTCTCTCTCTCATCGATGTTTCTGTGTGGGAAACTTGTTGTGCTTGACAGCCATTTCGTAGTAAGCTTCAGCCACGTTAGCACTAACCTCGGGCTAGGTTTCTATTACCTCAAACCCTATCTCTTTCCCGTAAGGCAGGTGTTTCTCCTTAAGGGCTAGGCCAGGTGTTTCGCCTTAAGGGCTAGGCCTCATTCCTCCTTCTCCCTATAAATACCCCGAACTCTGCCTGAATAATGGAGACTTGTCTCCATTCCTTATGTCTCTTGTCCCTTTCATCCCCACTCCCCATCTAGGGTCCTCGTTGACTTAACCCTCAGGTCAGGACATTTCTGACTCTCTATCCTTCTCCCTTCTCTCTGTAAAAAATCAATAAAATATATTTAAAAAAAACATATTTGTATTGCTCTCAGAGAGAAAGGGAGAGGGAGAGAGAGATAGAAACATCAATGATGAGAGAGAAACACCCATCGCCTGCCTCCTCCTCGCCCCCTACTGGGGATCAAACCCAAACCCCGGGCATGTGCCCTGACCAGGAATTGAGCCATGACCGCCAGGTTCATAAGTAAATGCTCCACCACTGAGCCACGCCGGCCAGGCTATCCTGCTGCTCTTGAATGCCCCGTCCAAGCAAGGCTTCCCCTGTCAAATAACTCCACCCCATCACCCTTGTCTGGGCGGGCGAGGCCTACCCAGTGCACAGGGACGCCTCTCTTCCCGCTCCCACTCTGACCACCGGGGACTGCTGTCTCCCCGGGCAGGGACAGTCTGTTTGGGGTTGTGGTGAGCCGGCCCGGGGAGACCTGGCCCAGGACTCGCCTGGCTGTCTGAGGCCCAGCGTCCGGGCACGGGGTCACCCTGGCCGGAGCACCGCTCGCTGCTCGGTGCAGGTGCAGGTGGGAAGGTGTGCCGGGGAGCCTTGCCAAGCCACCAGCCCGGGTTATCTTTCTTCTCCTCCTTTGGGGTGTCCTGTGAGGTCCTTGGGCTTCTAGGTGTAGGCGGTTCTGCTGGAAGAGGGCACAGCTGCTGAGCCCTCCCCCCCCCCCCCAGCCCTTACTCACCTCCCTACAGTTCTTTTTCCTTTTTTTTAAATATATTTTATTGATTTTTTTTACAAAGAAGAAGGGAGAGGGATAGAGAGTTAGAAACATCCATCAGCTTCCTCCTGCACGCCTCCTACTGGGGATGTGCCCACAACCAAGATGCGTGCCCTTGACCGGAATCAAACCTGGGACCTTTCAGTCTGCAGGCGGACGCTCTACCCACTGAGCCACACCAGCTTTGGTCCCCTGCAGCTCTTCCCAGTGGCCTTTGGCCTCCTCCTGGGCCACCTCCACTGTCTGGCCACAAACTCCACCTGCGTCACGTCCTCCCGGGCCTCCTGCAGGGGGCGCTGGAGGGCCGCCTCGCTGTCTGCCTCTCTGTGACCTCTTCAAAGCCGCCCCCCACCGCACAGCCTGGAGGAGGAGGAGCTGGAGGGGGAGCCCAGCCGGGCAGGACGCTGACCCTGGATGGCAGACTGCAACCTCCAGGGGGACCCAGTCTCCAAATTCGGAGGCTGGCAGCCGCCGGGCAGGGCTGGTCTGTGTGCCCAGCGGGGGCTCGGGCTGAGTCAGCCTGTCCTTGCTGCTGGCAGGGCCTCCCCAGGCAGCGAGGAGGCCTCTGCACAGGCTCCAGTGCCCAGCTTGCTTTCCGGAAGATTCCTGTTAACTTCACCCCTGTGTACTGTGTAGCGATTGAAACTGGGAACTACTGAGGAATCCCCTCATGGCGAGGCTTGACACTTCCTCCCCTAAAGCCAGGCCTGCAAACTATTAAAGAAGGGGGAGGGGAAGGTTCAGAATCAGGGTGAAAAGTGTGAACCTGCCTCTGATTAAAGGCAATCTTGAGCCTCTTATCTTCAGTTAGACCACAGCACCTGAACCCTGTGTTCCTGAGTCTGTTGGGCTAACTGGTCGATCAGCCTTACTAGGAACCTCCTGGGCTAGCTGGTCCCTTGCTGCCTGAGAACCAATCAGAGATTGCCGCGTCAGCTTCTATGAGCCAATAGGAAGCAGAATGGGCATAAAAAGAGGGACTGCCCCTTTGTCATTTCTCTTACCAGGCGAGCCCCGCCTGACATGACATCGTCTTTAAACCCTGCGTGGCAATCCCCGACGCACCGCCGTGATGCCCAGGGAAGACGGGGCGGCCTGGAAGTATACAACTGGAAGAACCAGAACCCTCCTTCCTCGCTTGCTTCGTCCAGAGAAGTAAGTTCTACCAGAGGAGACTGTATGTGATACTGTATGTGCGAACTTTGGAACATGAAGTCATCGCTTCTATTGAATTGTCACTCTGAGGGTGAGGGTTCTCAGTTGCTTTGAAAAATACCAGCTGATGCTGGTTCTCTGCTCTGTGGGCCTAGGAGAGGCTGCCCTGGGCTGGGTCAATGAATGAGTGATGTTGGCTAATTCTGGTGAGCTGGGTTTGCTGTGCCGTAAGTACCCATCAACCCACCTGGGACGATCGCCAACATCTGGTGAACTGTGTGGGTTGCAAAGGGGGCATCATAGTGAGCAGCTCCAGGGACAGAACGGCCAAGGTATGGTTTTTGGCCTCAGGCCGGCTTGGCCAGTGCTTACACACCATCCAGACTGAAGACCGAGTCTGGTCCATTGCTATCAGCCCATTCTTTTGTGACTGGTTCAGCTTGTTGTGGGCACTTCTCACCCCTGAGAATCTGGGACCTCAACAGTGGGCAGCTGATGACGCACCTGGGCAGTGACTTTCCCCCAGGGGCTGGGGTGCTGGACCTCATGTCCCCTTTCACGCTCCTGTCCTGTGGCTATGACGTCTAGGTTCGATACTGGGACCTCTGAGCCAGTGTCAGGAACCACTTGCTGGCCACAGGTTCCTCCTACTACGGGGTTGTACAACCGGCACCAAAGGGCCTGCTTAAATCGAGATGTGGTGTTCCTGTTTGGTTATACTCAGTGTCTGTTAATCGCACATCACAAACCAGGTTCTGGAAGTGATAAAGGACAGCATGTGAATTTGAGCTATGGGACTGTGGTGGCGATCCAAAGTGCGAGTCTTGCTGGCCTTCCCGCTGACATCAACACCCCTGAGCAGTCCGGTATATTGCCTGCGCTTCATCACCAAGCATCTTTATGCAGCGCTGTCTTAACCTTCACGTCCTGGACTTTCAAACCCATGACAGGCAGGGCCATCCCAGCTGTGGGCCAGGGAAGCTAGCTACTCAGGGACTTCTCTTGCTTGGAGGGTGCAGTGATGATGCTCCCCACCTGCACCCACAGTACTTGTCTGCCGTAGTCACCCTAGACTCTGTTATCTGGGCGCAAGCCCTAGGACATGGGACCTCTGCCCAAAAGGCCGAGCTGATTGCCCTAACTCGGGCACTCCGATGGGGAAAAGGAGCCAGGCTTCTGTGTCAGCTAAGGTTTGAGCCCAGATTCGAATCTGTAATAAGTTTAGGTGAGCCCAGATTCGAATCTGTGATAAACTTAGGCCTGTTTGAATTCGGTTGGTCTTTGTGGTCTGTCTTGTGGGGAACTCGCTCCGTTACATACTGGACCAGGGATCTGGGGGTGCCCACGACCCTCCATTGTGACTCCCTCAGGACCCCTTCTTTCTGGGGGAGCTAGAAAAGGGACCAAGAGATTCTGATAAATACCTTTTTTGTCGAACGCAGTGTATAAGTGGATTTTTTAGTATTTGCTTAAAATAAATATAACTCTCAGCCCTGACCGGTTTGGCTCAGTGGATAGAGTGTCAGCCTACAAACTCAAGGGTCCCAGGTTCAATTCCGGTCAAGGGCATGTATCTTGGTTGCAGGCATATACCCCAATGGGGAGCGTGCAGGAGGCAGCTGATCGATGCTTCTCTCTCATCGATGTTTCTAACTCTCTATCCCTCTCCCTTCCTCTCTGTAAAAAAATAAATAAATAAAATATATTTTAAATAAATAAGTAAATAAATATCTCTACCTTCATAAAAAGCTAATATGTGGCATAGTGAAGCACTAGTAAATGGTGCTTTAAATATATATATTGACTTAGAGAGAGAGGGAGAGGGAGAGAAGGGAAACTCAATGATGAGAGAGAATCATCGCACGCCCCCTACTGAGGATCCAGCCCGCAACCCGTGTATGTGCCCTTGACTGGACTCGAACCCCGGAAACCTCCAGGCCAAAGGCCAACGCTCTATCCACTGAGCCAAACTGGCTAGGGCTAACTGGTCCTCTTGAGCGTATGCTTGCACATGTGTTATAACTCAGAGCTGAAGGGAAGTCAAAGGTCATTCCATCTGCTGAGTGGCCCAGCCCCTTCCCAGGTGCCTCCGGTGGCGGAGAATTCACCGCACCTGTGCCTTCAAGCAGGCGGCCAGGGAGTCTTTGGCGGCTCCGGTAGAAAGTGCGTTTCTAGCTTGAACGATCCCGTCTCTTCTTGCCTTAGCTTTCATCTTTGTGGCGGTCGCAAATATTCCAGTTCTAGGCCACCATTATAATGAACTAAAAACTAGCTTTTAATGCACACAGCCCAAATAATAAAAGTAACGAAAATCTGCCACCTCAGAATTTGCTATGCTCCTGGACCAGCAAGTCTAAAGAGAGCAACCCTGACTCTAAATGTCCCCAAAAGCTTAAGATACACCACATTGCAGAATGTGACCTGGGGTCACTGTGAGAGCTGAATTACCCCCAGTCTTTGACTTTGACACACCCCAAGGGTAGCTTTCAAAGTCCCACAGATCGCCCTCGCTGGTTTGGCTCGGTGGATAGAGCATTGGCCTGTGGACTGAACGGTCCCAGGTTCGAGTCCCGTCAAGGGCACATGCCCCAGGCGGTCAGTGGTGAAGCACTGGCAGGAAGCAGAGCTTACCAAAAAAAAAAAAAAAAAAAAAAAAAACACCAAAAACCTGTTGTCTTTTGTCTAATTTTTTATTTGAACATCAAATAGGTTGAGAAAATCGTTTACAGGTGCTTGAGCATCCCATGGATTCTTTTCGTTTCAAAAGTGCAAAAGAGGTTTTACAAGTGTGTTTCATTAAACAAAGCAAAGCTGCAAAACGGAACAGAATCACATCGATAAGAGAATGCGTCAGCATAAGGGCGTATTAATCCATCCACCACAATTTGGCGTATTAATCCATCCACCACAATTTGGCGTATCATTAATCCATCCAGCACAATTTGGCGTATTAATCCTCCACCACAAATTTGGCATATTAATCCTCCACCACAATTTGGCTTGGCACTGGAGCCTTTCCCCATAAGACAAGAGCGCTACACTGAAGAGTATGTGGTGCACGAAAAAGCATTGTCGGCGAGTCATGAGAGAACATAAACTGGCATAAATGTCACGTATGAATTCAAGTCTCTGTAACCAATGACCTCTCTGTGAAGGCAAAGGGGTCCGTGTCTCGGGCACCTGCTCATGGGGCTGTCAGGCCGTCTCCGGGGTACACAGCTCTGTGGGAAACACACTCTCAACATGGGCTTGGAACATGGCAGCATTGACACATAGTAAAAGTTCAGGCACATTTGGATGCAAAAAAGAAAAAAAAAAAGAATAGAAATTTTTTCTTGAATATATCTAAAAGACAGTGCAAAAATTGAAGTGCCGTAATACAGGCAGCAGGGACTTAGAAAACAATGGCAAATGATGTAGAAAGAGGCCGCTCTCGCTTTCATCCAGAGGGGAGGAGAGGCAGTCGGAAACAGAGTGGTTGGTCGGACTGATGAGAGGAGGGGTGTGGGGAGCCACAGTAAAATTCATTGGCTGCAGCCGAGGGGGGGGGGTTGTTTTCAGGGGGCTCACCTGTGGGGGTGGGCAGTGGGAGCTGGCCATCCGCCCACAGCTTTCCTCCTAACCTAACTTGTGACTCTATCTGCCTTTAATAACCAGTTTCTCAAACAGATTGGCCTTGAATGTAGACATCCGTGTGATCATCCCCGGTGTGCGTGGTCCATCTCAGAGCTGGCATGAGATTTGAAACAGGCCAAGATTTGGAATGGGTTACAAACGGAGGGGCACGCTCCACCAAGAGCCTACGTCCATGGCCATTTCCATGAGTCCGATGTAACAGGTGAGAACCCGTGGACGTGGCTGAAAGTAAATCCTCCATTTCTCAGTCAGTCCCTCCTTTGTTCGGCCCCCGGAAAGAGATGGGCTATTGGCGTGGGTAAACATACAGTGTCAACAGGGAAAGCTACACACAGGGAAACATACAGCATCAACAGGGAGATCTGCACTTCCTTAGGGCTTTTGCAACCCCCTGGGACTCTGCTCTTTGGCTGAGCTAGCCTCTCTGATTGTGCGTTCACGGCTTGGCCGACTCGGGACAGCGAGCCTAGAGCACAGACCTGGGCCCGCACCTGGGGCTGTCCTGTGGGTGTCGCCTGCTCTCCCCTGGGACACGGGCTGTGGTTTTAGCAATGGCTGTCAGCTGGTGCTGGTTATTTGTGGTTGCCCTACTGCGTACCCCAGACAGCAGTATCCATCTGCCTCACCTGTCCGTTCCAGATTCTTCTCACTCTACTTCCCATTCATTCTCCCGATTTCTGAACCCCGCTTCCCCACAGTACCCCCTGCCCAGGCCCATCTTGTCTTTTAACCTCGAAACTGCCTCGCGGCAAGGGGAAAACACAGCGTGTTCCCGCCACCCAACAGCCACGGTGGCTGCAGAGGGTCAAGCTGCCCACGAGTGGCACTTCAGCTGAGAATAAAAAGAGATTCCTAACACTATTTGCGAGTCCCGGGCCAACGTTCGAGCCATCTGGTCTTCTCTGCCCGTGTCACATGTAGTAGTAGTAGTACCTTAAACATGATTACAAACAACATGAATAATGTAAAAACCCTCCGCTGTAGTATTGTTTGGATTTAGCTGGTAGTATATCATCTATAGTCCTCGTAGGTGTTTTTTTTTTGTGTGTTTTTATTTTTTTAAAAGAAAATCTAAGTATAAACATTAAAAAGAACCCACTGACCCATTAGCTACAGTCCAAAAATATTACTACTAAGAGTTTGGTAAAGCAAAATTAGCTGCCCTGAATAATTTTTTTTTTTTTCCTTTTCAGGCATAATCTCTGCTACATAAGATTGTCTATCATTCGATATCCAACAATAGGCATCTGGATTAGTGCTGTTTATCTGCTGTTGATACAGAAGTTGATATGAAATGTGATCTTCATGGAAATGAATAATCACCAGGCTTTAGGCATCAATGACTACTTACAAAAAACAAAAAACAAAACAAAACAATAACTGAATACCTTTGTTGGTTTTGTACGTGAACCCGGTCAAATCAAATCCAGAACAGAAGTACTACATTCAGTTGTCTGAGAAACAAGCATTGCGATTTCAAAAATATATATATTATACTATATAAGGTGCTTATTCAACGAAACGACGACAAAGGAATTAGGTACCAAACAGATTCCGAACGATGACAAGAAAACTGCCCCCAGATTTAGATGCGCGTGTACGGAAACCTCTTTTTTCTTTTTTCTTTTCTCTTTTTCCCCATCCCGACCTGCCCTGGTTGCCAGGTCTTTGGCGGCCACTGGCTGGGCGATTAGACATGAATGGAATCCACTCTGGGGAACAGGCATCCCCGGAGAAGCTGGAGAAGAGAAGCCGGGGGAGCTGGCCTGGGTCATTGGCCCCCACATCCCCTCCCGGTGGGGTTCGAACGGCGGACAGGGAGGTCACCGGCCGAAGCCAAACGCGCTTTGCAGCTGAGAAGAGGAAACGCGTAACTGCGCTCTGCAGGCAAGAGTCCTGGGGAAGGCTGCCCTCGGCGGGTGGGAGACTCCCTTTAGTTCTCTTCTCTAGGGCAACAGATTCAGGGGCTCGGGCCTAGTCCCCCCTCCTGGCTGGGGGAGCTTAAAGAAATGAGCTCCAGGGGCATCTCCCCCTCCCCCAGGCCAAACCCTTCTGTTTGTATGATCTCTTACTGAGCAAGGGCACACGGAGTCTGAGCAAGCCCAGGCGCCTGAAATGGGGGTGCTCTCTCCTCTCCCCCCCCCCCACCACGGCTTCAGAGTGAGCCGGGCCAACTGCAGAGACTCAGCTGTCCACAGCTGCTGGCCATGCGGGGAAGTAAAGACCAGGAGGCCAGCCCCCCAAGACCCAGGGCAGCCCCAGCGCAGTGGGGCCAGGCCGCTCGGAGCCTCCCAGTTCATCCAGGGTCCACCCTGCTCCCCTTGCTGTACTCCGGTTCCCCCAATCATGTGTACGTGCTCACGTGGCCCAGTGCCCGGGGGCATCAAGTGTCCCAAGGGTGCCCACTCCTGTAAAGCGATGTTGGCCAGAGGCTGGGCACTACCCGTGCCTCCTTCTGCCCGCCGGGTAAACGGCACACCGGGGAGAGCCGGGGTCAGGGTGCGTCCCGCGGGGAGAGGGCTCTCTTTCTAACACAACAAGACAGCCGAAACCGGTGGGGCTCCGTGGATAGAGCGTCAGCCTGCGGACTGAAAGGTCCCGAGTTCGATTCTGGTCAAGGGCATGTATCTTGGTGGCGGGCACATCTCCAGGGCGGGGGTGCGTGCAGGTGGCGGCTGATCGATGTCTCTCTCTCATCGATGTTTCTGTCTCTCTATCCCTCTCCCTTCCTCTCTGTAAAAAAAATCAGTAAAATATATTTGAAACCACAAGACGGTCCCCTTCCCGGGACCCTGGAGGTGACGGAACCGGGATAACGGTCTGTTTCCGCACGTCCAGGGGAAGGAGGGGCCCCCGGGACTGGGACTCTGTGCTCTCAGAAGCCAATGGGAGAGCACTGGGCCATTCTGGAGGCGCCAGCCTTCAGGGGGTCCTCCTTCCCTGTGCGCATCTTGTATTCCTATGGGGGGGGGGGGGCAACCAGGGAGCAGGCAGCTACAGCCAAGCAACAGAGCCCAAGCCGGAAGGCGGTTAAGAAAGGAGACGGGACTCAGGAATACAAGAGGATGCTCTCAGCCTCCCTCCGCCGGCTCCCTCCAAGCCCGGGGCACCCCTCTCTCCCCCACTTAGATTCATGAGAAGGGGCTTCCCCCGAGGTGCCCCGTCCACTCCCGGGGCCCGGCTCTCGGTTGAGCGGCTGCAGCGCACCCTCCTCGGAGCCCCAGCTCAGAGCCCCAGTTCCCTCACGACCAGACCAGCTCCGGGAAGCCTCCAGGGAAGGGAGAAGCAGAGCCCTCCCCCAGAGGCCAGCCCTGGCTCCCCCGGGCTGTTCCCCAAAGAAGGCACGCCCACTCAGGGCTGAGCCAGCAGGTGTAGGCCGCTCCGAGAGTCCGGAGCCAGCCAGCCAGCCTCGGTGCCGGGTGCAAGCCGGAGTGTGTTCAGGAGCAGGATTTCGCTGGGAGGGTGGATGACGTGGGGAGGAAGGAGGCTGCGGGGATCCTCGGACGCTTGGGGGTGGAGGAGGGGGCGGCGGGGGGCTCTCAGACGGTGTTGGGGAAGGCCTCGGCCTCCCCGCTGATGTAATAGGTCGGCAGGGAATGTGGCAAAGTGGGGCCCGCGGGGGCCACCTGGCCCTGGTGGGGGTCCCCCATGGGGGCGCCGCCGCGGCTGGCCGGGGCGTGCAGGCGGTGCGCGTCCAGCATCTCCAGCAGCAGGTCGTACAGCGGCACCACGTTCTTGCACTTCATG
Organism: Lasiurus borealis; assembly: GCA_004026805.1. Taxonomy (NCBI): domain Eukaryota; kingdom Metazoa; phylum Chordata; class Mammalia; order Chiroptera; family Vespertilionidae; genus Lasiurus; species Lasiurus borealis. The sequence goes on from PVJN01049674.1 coordinate 10,363, forward strand.
TTGTACAGGTGCTCCATGCCCTTGTTACTGCGGGGAGAGGGGGGGCGGACACAGAGAGAGGTGCTTCAGGCCATCGCGAACCCCAGGCCCTGACACCCCCACACAGCAGCTGCGAACACCCCAAACATTGGTGCCAATCGCTCTTCCCGGCTAAAGAGCCATTTCAGGCTTGGCTGAGCTGTGCTCACCGCTTCCTCCATGGACTCAGATGGGGGTTCTAGTCCCTTCTAGCTGCAGTACAGCTCGGCAGAGAACCGAGCAGAGAGATGAGCCCAGTCCCAGGGATTTTTTTTTTTTAATGCAGAAGACAGGAGGTCTCTTGCTTAAAAGGGCCTCCCACTTAACTCCGATCAGCATCTGCATGTCTGTGCATGCTCTGCAAGATGCAACTGAGGCCGCTGCCCCCACCTCTCAGCACACCCCGCCTCCTTCCCGGCACTGGGTTCCAGCTGGCTGTTGAAGAAACTGGGCGCGTTTCCTGTCAGTCTCGGGGGGTCTGCACCTGCTGTCCTGCTGCCCCAAGTGCAGATCCTCGACCTTTAATCTACCTCCCCAGAAAGGTCACGGCCTCAGTCCCTGCAGCCCAGCCACCCCTGTGATTAACTCTATGTTCCTGGCTGAAATTCTTTTCGTGCATGTCTGTATGAATATTTATCCTTGATGCCCCCCTCCCATGCACACACACTCATCAACATTCATACTACAAGTTTGACAAGAGGCAGCCATTTGCCTATCCTATTGGCCTACAGCTGTGCCAAGAACGTGGTAAATGAAACCAGGGAGTTGATGGACAGACGTAGGGAAATGCAGGTCCATATCGTTTCTCCTTCCCCACACTCTCCTCTGTCCCCCTCCTCCTCCAGCCCCACTCTGCTCTGTCTCCACCCCACCCCCAGGAAAAACACAGAACAGCTATTATCTCTCCGGAGATTTTAAAAACGAGCACGAGTAGGCAGGACCCAGAGAACGTTCTAGAATGTACTTGCAGTTTTAGTAGGGGAAAGGTCAGCTCCAGTTGGAGACCTGCCCTGCCCTGAAAGCACAGCAGCCAAGCTATGCGGCCTTACAACCCAACCACCGAAATCGTGGGTTTCAGTGGCGCCTGCTGGTTTTCTTGGTGCTGTTTGTGTTACTTCAAATTCCCTTAAAGTGAAATGCCCCCCCACCCCCGCCCGGCTCGTGCAGCCTAATGAGTCACATGTACAGTTAGGGGAAATCTAGTGTCAAATTTTCAGAGTAAAAATAGATGGCTGTGCCCAAGCTTAACAATACGGAGTTCTGAGATTTGAATAGATTGTGATAACGAGGAACCAGAATATTAGTGTGTGTGTGTGTGAGAGAGAGAAAGAGAGAGAGGACCAGTGAAGGGTAAAGAGAGAGAATGCTCAAAGCTTTCAGCAGAATAGCAACTTCCCTCCACATTTCACACAGTTCAGACACCTCTCGAGACCTCTCGCTGCTTCTCCCTCATCCTTCCCTCGTCCACACCTTCCCGGCAACACCAGCCACAGCCAGCACATTCAGGACAGGTTTATCTGGTATTAACTAATTAGGTTTGCTACTGCTGAAAAGCTACCAATAGATTTGAAAATTCAGCAATTCCTACCAAGAAATACAGTGGTACCTGGAGATACGAGTGCCCTAACATACAAGATTTTTGAGATATGAGCCATCCAGCAAGCGATTTTTGCTTTGAAATACCAGCAACATTTGAGATAGGAGTCATCGCGCGGATCAGCCGGCTGCACACGACCCACCAGTTTACCATGACTCGAGCGTCTCATAGTTTCCCACGCCTCAAGGTTACGGAACGAATTAAACTCGTATCTCGAGGTACCGCTGTAAAAATCTTCATCTACAATACCGGGTTGCTACCCTACCTTTGAAATTCCTAGCTCAGGCTAAAAACGAATACATTTCTTCAAGGAACAGGTAGGAAATGTGGCAGAAGATTATGTTATTCTGGCACATTCCCCCCTCCCCTCTTTGTAAGATTCATCCAAAAAAAAACCTATGGCCTAGGTTTGGAAACGTGTATTCCAAATGCAGTCACTTACTCTACCTGGTGAAGGTGAGTCCTTCACCTGTACACAGGGATTTGGGGGAAATTCCCCAAAACAGGGACTGCAATCACTGTCTCCCAAACTTGGTCAAGTGAAAGTTATTACAGTGGTACCTCGAGATACTAGCTGTCGAGCGAGCGATTTTTGCTTTGAAATACGAGCAACATTTGAGATAGGAGTAATCTTGCGGATCGGCCAGCTGCACAGGACTCACCAGTTTACCGCAACTCAAGCGTCTCATAGTTTCCCACGCCTCAAGGTTACAGAACGAATTAAACTCGTATCTCGAGGTACCACTGTATTTGGAAATTTCAAATGCATAGAGTAGGGGGAATCCTCAAGTAATTTGTTCTTTTATTTACTCACTTCATATTAATGCTGTGAGCAGATACGACATAAAAGACTTCCTCTAGGGCACCGTGGAGGATACCAAAAAAGAAAGACTATTTATTTTCTCAAGAAGCTAACGATTTGCAAAATTGTCTCCAGGGAAGTGGCACCTGGGACTTTAATGGACAAACTTCTTGTCACTTGACGCAGTCTCAAGGTTCGAAAGCCCCTGAAAATTTAATGTGTCTCTTTCAGGCATCAGCCCTTCCCTCACAGCCACTAAGAAAAGGAATCTCTCAGTCCTGAGGTTCTGCTGTCAGCCCAAGATCACCATCTGTCTGTCATCACTTCACCTCATTTCTGTGGAGTGAAAAACCCACCCCTTTCTTTCTCTCTTCCTGCAGGCCGAGGTGTTTTTTTTTTTTGTTGTTTGTTTGTTTTTCCATGAGAAAAATATCCGCAAAGCCTCTGGCGAGCCAATCCACATGCCTATTTAGAATGGACACGAGGCCGCTTTCACCTTGTGTAGCTGAGAGGCCCTTTTTCCTCGGGAAGACCCTTCCTCACGTCTAGTAGAAAATATTTATTTGCCGAAACCGGTTTGGCTCAGTGGATAGAGCGTCAGCCTGTGGACTGAAGGGTCCCGGGTTCCATTCCAGTCAAGGGCATGTATCTTGGTTGCGGGCACATCCCCAGTAGGGGGCGTGCAGAAGGTGGCTGGTGGATGTCTCTTTCTCATTGATGTTTCTAACTATCCCTCTCCCTTCCTCTCAATAAAAAAATCAATAAAATATATTTTAAAAAATGAAATCATGCTTTAAAAAAGAAGAGAAAATATTTATGGCATAGTTACAATGGGCCAAGCCCTGTGCTAGGTGGTATTAGGTACACAGGGTACACAAGATAGATAGTGATGGCTGCCTCACACCATTACAGTCTAATGGGGAAGAAAGGTAATGCAATGGCCAATGGCCACCAGGAAGAACAGATTAAGTCCCATCGGACTTAGGGGCCAGGAGATGCTTCCTACAAGGAGTGATAGCTAAGCTAGGATAGGTTAGCACTCTATTCAGAAACACGCACTCCCTGCACCACGTGTCCATGATCTTGACTTTGGGCTCCATCATGTGACTTGCTTGGCCAATCAAACGTTAGTAGGTGTGACTTATGCCCTCCCTGCACCAGGTGTCCATGATCTTGACTTTGGGCTCCATCATGTGACTTGCTTGGCCAATCGAATGTTAGTAGGTGTGGCTTCATGAAAAAATTAACTTGCACCTGCCCAACCTGGCTGGCTTTCTTATGCCTCTGCCATGTCTAAGAAAATGATCTGGGGGGCGGGGGAAAGGGGGAGGAAAAAAAAAAAGAAAATGATCTGTCCAGCTCACCTGTGGGAACAGGAGGCTGAGGAACAGAGGCACCGGCCCACCCGCAGGCCTGCAGCCTGAGCCTTCTCCCAGCTGCGCGCAGGCGCAGTCAGCTGCCTCGCAGATGTGTGAGGAGCCCAGCAGAGATAAGCAGAGCGTCCCAGCCAGTATGCACCGGAAGCAGACTGCCCCATGATGCACAGAGCGGTTGTTTATGGCTACGGCTCAGACTGGGAGGAAGGCCCTCAAAGTGAAGGAGCGACTAGAGCATAAAAGAGTAGCGCAAGCAAAATAAAGAGATCTCTGCTTTCATCTAAAAGCAACGAGAAGCCATTGCATGGTTTCAAGCAAGAAAATGCCACGACCAGGTTTGCTATTAGGATGGTCACTCCCCATCAGGGAGAAGGAGTTTAAACAGACTGAGGCTGGAGGCAGGGAGAGGTGTGAGGTGGCTGGTGCCGAAACTCAGAAGGACGTGATGGTGGCTTGGACTAGGGTGATGGCAGTGGAGGTGACGAGAAGAGGTTTGAGAGGGATGAAGGAGTCAACATGGACCCTCCCATGATGCATCTGGGCCCAGAGTCTCTTGTTTAGGGTTTCTTGGGGAAGTAAGAGAGTATGACCCAGGGACCACAGCGGACATGCCCAGTGCCTTCAGAGGATGGGTGCCCTCAAAGACTTCCCTGATCAGGTGGGACAACGTGAATGACCAAACTTGCCCTCCTCCCCCGACATGCGCACTGCACACTCTCCCCCTTGTGAGACCTTGCACGTGCTTCAGATTGAATGTAAACCTCACTCTCTCTTACACTTGCCCTTTGCCCCCAACAGGTTTGAAGCCTCCTTCTTCTCTCCTCCCAAAGCATTTAACCTCGTCATTACATGCCAGAAACTGTTCCAGCGTGCTGTCCACATCCGGGAACCAGCCCTTCCTGTGGGAATCTGTAGCGTAGAGTTAGGGGGTTGCTTTCTTTATGTCTGTGCTGCGGGGAAC
>PVJN01049675.1:0-15139 GCA_004026805.1 Lasiurus borealis
GGGGAGGGGAGGGGAGAGGGACAGTATAATCTGTAGCCTTTGTGGCAGCCCTTAGTCATAACTTGCCTCTTTTTCTCTCCCAGCCTGTACAACAGCCTTGCCTCCATTTTCGTCCAGGTCTCCATTGGGGCTGCTGATCAGCACCGCCTTTCTCATCAGGCCCCATTGATAGGCACAGAGATGCTGACTGGACCAAAATCTGACCCTATAGAACCAAATCTGGATGAAAGTAAGGAGCCAATGGCTACTTAAAAGGCAGAACTTTTGACGCTGACTGGCATAGAATCTGACCAATCAGAACCAATCTGGATGCCCTAACTGGATTGGATCAGTGGATAGAGCATCAGCCTGCAGACTGAAGGGTCCCAGGTTAGATTCCGGTCAAGGGCATGTACCTTGGTTGTAGGCACATCGCTAGTATGAGGTGTGCAAGAGGCAGCCTATCAATGTTTCTCTCCCATCAATGTTTCTAACTCTCTGCAATAAATCAATAAAATCAATCAATCAATCAATCAATCAATAAATAAATAAACGAACCAATCTGGGTGAATATTGAGAGCCAATGACTGCCTAGGAGGCAGAGCTTTTGACACTGACTGGCATAGGAAGTGACCAATCATAACAAAAGAATGTGAGGAGCCAATGACTGCATAGGAGGTGGAGCTTGTGACACTGAATGGCATATAAACTGACGAATCAGATCCGAATTGGCCGGGAGAATAGGGCAGTTGTGAGTGACCAGGCCTGCAGGAAAGGGCAGCTGGGGTGACCAAGTCTGTGGGGGAGGGCAGTTCGGAGGAACCAGGCCTGCAGGGGAGGGCAATTGGGGGCAACCAGGTCAGCAGGGGAGGGCAGTTAGGGGTGACCAGGCTCACAGAGGTCATTTGGGGGCAATCAGGCATTCAGGTGTGGGAAGTAGTGGGGAACCAGGCCTGCAGGGGAGGGTCTTTAGGAGTGACCAGTCCAACTGGGAAGGGCACAGAGGGGCAACTAGGCTGACAGGGGAGGTCATTTGGATTGACAGATCTGTAGGGAAGGGCAGTTGGGGCGACTGGATTGGCAAGGGAGGGCAGTTGCTCGCAATCAGGCCAGTAGGAGAGCAGTTATGCAGCAATCAGACTGGCAGAGAAGTAGTTAGGGGGTGATAAGGCTGGCAGGCAGAAGCGGTTAGGGGCAATCAGGAAGGCAGGCAGGCAAGTGGGTGGGAACCAGCAGTCCCAGATTCGGGCTAAAACCATCAGTCGGACATCCCCCAAAGGGTCCCAGATTGGAGAGGGTGCAGGCTGTGCTAAGGGACACACACCACCCTGCCAGTGTATGATATATATATAAGACGATATATAACACATTAAACAAGATTTAAAATATATATATATATATATATATATATATATATATATATATGGTGAAAATATCTATAGTCTACAACGCAATCTATAGATTAAATGCAATCCTGAGAATAATTCCTATGGAATTTTACAAAGAAAGAAAAAGAGAATCTTGAAATGTATGGAACTAAAAAATGAGAATAGCAAAAACAATCATGTGAATAAAGCTGGTGGCATCACACTGCCTGACTTCAATTTAGTACAAAGAGAAAGCAAGCAGTGTGTTGCTAGAGAAACAGACACATACATCAACAGAACAGAAGAGGAAACACAGAAATAAACCCATGCACATACTTTCAAGTAATCTTTGTCAAAGCTGCAAGACACAGAAGAAGGGAAAGATAGTTTCTTCAATGAATGGGGCTGCTGAAATCAATACTCACCTGTAAACACACAATAATGGACACCACTGATAAAATGTAACTCAACCTGCAGGACAGAATTCAATGTGAGCACTAAAACATAAAACTCCTAAGGACAACCTAGAGAAAAAGTTTTGGAGCTTTATTTTAGACAGGATTTTCTGAATGTGACACGAACCACCACACAAAGAAAAAACAAACAGTCCACACTGCAACAAATAAAGAAAAATAGCGTATTCACAGCACAACAGGAATAAACAAAAAGAAATGAAAGGCAATCTAGAGAATAGAATAAAATATTTGAAAATCATATGAAGGAATCGCTTGAAGATTGTGGATTTAGTTCTGACCAGCATAATAAAGTGAATATTGCGATAAAGACAGAAATTCTCACAAATTGGTGGAGTTCCCAGAGAATAATAAAAGTATGTTAAAACCATAGTGCAAAAAAACAAACAAAAAACAACAACCATAGTGGAGACTAATAACAATGCAATGACTGAAAAGCAAACTCAATATAACTTCATGAAAAATATCTTATTGCTAAGCATGAGCAACAAGCATGCTAGAAACATAGTGAGCTCGCTACAAACGTGCTGGCACTAGACCTGTGGAACCCAGGGATGCCAAAAACATGGTTAAGCACATGCAAAAATATATATTCCTGAAATATACAAGGTAATCAAAAGAACGTTTTACCAAAAAATACAGTTATTAACCAAAATAAGGATGTAGAGATAATTTTTCAAAAATATATACACACGACCAAGAGGAATATAGGAAATGCTTTCCTCACTGTTCAAGTTGGAATCCCTCAGGCTTCCTGCAACACTACCAACCGAATATCTTCCCTGTAAACTTAGTACAGTGGGGAGAATTGGGACTTCAGGAAAGAAGGGAGCAGTGGAAACAGATTAACCCTCCCACGACAGCAACTACACAGGAAACTGGAAAATCAACATTACCACAGTCTACATGGGAGGACACAGCACACCCTGGGAGATGGGAAATGGCAAAGCAACCTCCAGGTCACTGTGAGAGTGAGGGTCTTACCCAGTGAGGATACAAGTTCAAAGTTCTCCAGCATCACATGCAGGTACAGCTGTCTCTGACCCTCATCAAGGAGGCTCCATTCCTCCCTGGAGAAGTACAGGGCAATGTCCTCAAAGGTCACGCCAACCTGTCAGAATGGAGACCATTGAAACCAGAGCTGTCTCCCTGGGAAGCCCCACTCCTACTCCTTACACACCTTCCCCCCTCAACCTCCTCCAGGGCACCGGTTAGTGTGGACACCAGGCACTAATGCCAGTGCAGGCTGCTCTCTCATCACAGTCCCATTACTCACTAGGATTGCCCTTAGCAGAGCAGCTGAGTTGGGTGGGAAGGATGGGGGAGGGGAGGGGAGAGAGCAATGCCATTTAAGCTCTGGGCGATGCCTGCAGGGCCCCAGCTTTCCCGCCAAGCAATTCCCCTGCAGCCCCCTGGACCATGCCTCCAAGTCAAAGCCAAGCGTGGGTTTATGCTTCGCCTTTAAGTCCCCACACCAGGTGCCGGGGACCATCAGCTCACACTTCCTCCAGATGTGCACACCACTGGGGAATCTTTAACACCTTCCCATGTTTAGACTCAGCTCTACTCCCTTACGGCTCCCATGCCACTGAATCTCGTTGGACTCAACCATGAATTTGGCATTTGGCATCCACAGAGAACTTGTATTTCACCACGATCCATGACCTTCCCAGGCTTCGGATGGACCCCACAGCCGGGAAAGCCCCTAATGAGTCTGTGACGACCTCCCTGCAGCCTCTGATCTGTGCGCCAATCCTCACAGCCACATCCTCAGGGGAACCTCAGATGCAAGTCACCCCTGTCCTCTGCCCGGCACTCGCTGCGCCTCAGAAGCCACAACTCTCCTCCCTCCCCTCCTCCTTCCTCAAGGTCCTCCCTTCGGACTGAGCTGCAGGACGTGACAGGCGCCCTCCCCAGGCTGTGGAGTCTGTGAAAGGAGATCAGGGACCCCGGGGACAGGAACTCACCTCGGCGAAGCTCCTCAGCGCGGGCGCCGCCATGGCCCTCTGTGGGCCGAGCAGGGCGGGAGCGGCTGGAGCAGAAGCCGCTGCAGGAACGGCGGTGCCTGGCCCGGCCCTGGCGTGGGTCCGGGCGGTGACCCCGAGCTTCAATCCCACGTGTGAGCTGTGAGCACCACCCGAGGCTCCCGCCTTGGCTGTGTGGCGGGGAACACCACTATTCACTCCTCTACCAGACTCTGAGCACAAGAACTCCTGACCGCCTGAGACAATAACATCAGAAGACAAAAATTCCGCCGAGGACTACTGGTACTGGTGTAGAGGCATCGCTTGTCAGATTTACAAAGGGAAGAGCTTTTGCAATGTATTGACAAGAGAAGCATCATTGGCTGGCACGGGTCCATATTTAAACCTTGTTGGTACCCGTACCAGCTCAGGTAGCTATCAATGATTTACATCAATGCACATATGTTAATCTTAAACATGGCGAGGAAGGTAAAGGGAATACATCACTCAAGCAAGTGTTTATCTTTTTTTTTAAATTTTATTGATTTTTAAATTTATTTTATTTTTCATTATGTTACATGTATACATATCTCCGCAATGCTCTCCCCAACCCCCGCCCAGTCATACCACAACCCCCCAGTGTCTTGTGTTCATTGGTAATGATTATATGCATGCATACAAATCATTTGGTTGGTCTCTTATCTACCCCACCTCTCCTTAACCTTCCTACTGTTTGATGCTTTACTGCTTCTGTATCTATCTTTCTGTTCTTCGGTTTATAATGTTCTTTATTATCCATAAATAAGTGAGATCATGTGGTGTTTCCCCTTCATTAACTGGCTTATTTAACTTAGCTTAATGCTCTCCAGTTCCATCCAGGTTGCTGCATATGGTAAGAATTCCTTCTTTGTAATGGCAGCATATAATTCAATTGTGTAGATGTACCATAGTTTTCTGATCCACTCATCTGCTGACAGGCACCTAGGCTCTTTCCAAATTGTAGCTATTGTAAATTGTGCTGCTATTAAGATAGGAGTGCATAAATCCTTTCTGATTGGTGTTTGTAATTTCCTATGATAAATTCCTAAGAATGGGATTGCTGGGTCAAATGGAAAATCCATTTTTAGTTTTTTGAGGAAACTCAATACTGCTCTTCACAGTGGCTGGACCAGTCTGCATTCCCACCAACAGTGCACAAGGGTTCCTTTTTCTCTGCATCCTCGCCACCATTTGTCCTTTGTTGATGATTGCCATTCTGAAAGGTTTAAGATGGTATCACATTGTCGTTTTGATTTGCATCTCTCGGATGATTAGTGACCTTGAACATGTTTTCATTTGTCTCTTGGCCTTCCTTCTGTCATCTTTCGAAAAGGTTCTACTTAGTTCCGTTGCCCATTTTTGTATTGGATTGTTGATCTTCCTTTTATTAAATTGTATAAGTTGGCTGTAGATGTTGGAGATTAAACCTTTATCAATGATAACATTTGCAAATATGTTCTTCCATACAGTGGTCTTTCTTGTTGTTTTGTTGATGGTTTCTTTTGCTGTGCAAAAGCTTTTTATTTTGATGTAGTCCCATTTGCTTATTTTTCCTTTATCTTCCATTGCCCTTGGAGCAGTATCAGTGAAGAAGTTCTTTCGGCATATGTCTGAGATTGTCCTGCCTGTGGATTCCTTAGTATTTTTATTGTTTCCCATCTAATGTTTAAGTCCTGTATCCATTTTGAGTTTATTTTTGTATTTGGTGTAAGTTGGTGGTCCGGTGTCATTTTTTTGGCATGTATCTGTCCAATTTTCCCAACACCATTTGTTGAAGAGGCTATCTTGATTCTATTCTATGTTCATGCCTCCTTTGTCAAATATTAACTGAGCATAGTGGTTTGGGTGGTTATCTGGATTCTCTATTCTATTCCATTGGATTATAGGTCTATTCTTGTGCCAGTACCAGGCTGTTTTGAGAACAGTTGCTTTGTAATATAGCTTGAAATCTGGTATTGAGATCCCACCTACTTTATTCTTCTTTCGTGGGATTGCTGTGGATATTTGCGGTCTTTGTTTGTTCCAGATGAATCTTTGAAGAATGCTTTCCAGGTCTGTGAAATAAGTCGTTTGTATTTTAATGGGTAGTGCATTGAATCTATAGATTGCTTTGGGTAGTATGGACATTTTAATGATGTTGATTCTCCCAATCCATGAGCATGGTATGCTCTTCCATCTGTTTACATCTTCCTCTATCTCTTTTTTCAGTGTCCTCTAGTTTTCCACATATAGGTTTTTTACCTCCTTATGTTTATTCCTAGGTATCTTAATTTTTTTTGTGCGATGGTAAATGGGATTGCTTTTTGAGTCTCTTTCTGTAATTTCACTATTACTGTATAGAAATGCCACAGATTTCTTGGCATTGATGTTGTATCCTGCTACATTGCCAAATTCATTTATTAAGTCAATTAGTTCTGGGATGGAGTCCTTCGGGGTTTTCTTATGCACAGTATCATGTCATCTGCAAATAAGGACAGCTTTACTTCTTCTTTTCTAATTTGGATGCTTTTTATTTCTTCTTCTTGTCTAATTGCAATGGTTAATACTTCCAGTACTATGTCGAGAGGAGAGGTGAGAGTGGGCATCCCTGTCTTGTTCCTATTCTTATGAGAAATGGTTTTAGTTTTTACCCACTGAGTATGATGTTAGCTGTGGGTTTATCATATATGGCTTTTATGATGTTGAGGTATGATCGCTCTATTCCCACTTTGCTGAGAGTTTTTTTTATCAAGAAAGGGTGTTGGATTTTGTCAAATGCTTTTTCTGCATCAAGTGATATGACTATGTGATTTTTATCTCTCAATTTGTTTATGTGATGTATCACATTTATTGATTTGCGGATATTGTACCATCCTTGCATTCCTGGGATGAATCCTACTTGGTCATGGTGTACTGCTGGACCCAATTTGCTAGAATTTTGTTGAGGATTTTGGCATCTATGTTCATGAGAGATATTGTCCTAAAATTCTCTTTCCTTGTGTTGTCTTTATCTGGTTTTGGTATTAGGGTGATGCTGGCTTCATAGAAGGTGTTTGGAAGTGTTCCTTCTTCTTGAATATTTTTGAATAGTCTGAGGAGGTTAGGTTTTGATTCTTCCTTGAATGTTTGGTAAAACTCTCCTGTGTAGCCATCTGGTCCCTGGCTTTTGTTTGCTGGAAGCTTTTTGATGACTGCTTCAATTTCTTCCATAGTTATTGTACTATTGAGATGTTTAGATTCTTCCTGATTGAGTTTTGGAAGATTATATTTTTCTATCAATATGTCCATTTTTGCAGGTTGTCCAATGTATTGGAATAGAATTGTTCATAGTATTTTTAACAATCCTTTGTATTTCAGCGGAGTCTGTTGTTATTTCTCCTCTTTCATTTCTGATTTTGTTTATTTGGGTCTTCTCTCTTTGCTTCTTGGTGAGCCTGGCTAGAGGTCCATCAACCTTGTTTGTCCTTGCAAAGAACCAGCTCTTGGTGTTGTTGATCTATTGAATGGTTTCTTTGGTCTCCATGTTATTTATCTCCGCTCTGATCTTTACTATTTCCTTCCTTCTGCTTACACTGGGCTTTTCTTGTTGCTCTCTTTTTAACTCTGAGTTGTAGGGTTAGGAAATCAATTACCATTGTTTCCTGTTTTTTTGCAATAGGCTTGTAGAGCTATGAACTTCCCTGTCAAGACTGCTTTCACCGTGTCCCATAAATTTTGTATTGTTGTATTGTCATTGTCATTTGTTGCCATGATGTTTTTAATTTCTTCCTTTATCTCTCTGGTTACCCAGTCGTTGTTTAATAGCATGCTGTTTAGTCTCCATGTGTTTGATTTCTTTCTATTGTTTTTATTATAGTTGATTTCCAGTTTTATGCCACTTTGATCTGAGAAAATGCTTGATATGATTTCTATCTTCTTGAATTTGAAGAAACTTTTCTTATGACCCAACATATGATCTATCTTTGAAAATGACCCATGTGCACTGGAGAAGAATGTATATTCTGTGGCTTTGGGGTGAAATGTTCTGAAGATGTCAATTAATTCTATCTGGTCTATTGAGTCATTTAGGATTGATGTTTCTTTGCTGATATTTTGTTTAGAGAATTTGTCCAATGGTGACAGTGAGGTATTAAAGTCTCCTACTATGATTGTATTGCTGTCAATTTCTCCCTTAGTATCCCCAGGAGTTTTATTTTATGTATTTAGGTGCTGCTATATTGGGTGCATATATGTTTACCAGAGTTATTTCTTCTTGTTGGATTGTTCCCTTTAGTATTATGAAGTGGACTTCTTTATCTCCTGTTATGTCTTTCACTTTGACATCTAATTTGTCAGATATAAGTATTGCAACCCCAGCTTTTTTTCATTTCCATTTGCCTGAAATACCATCTTCCATCCCTTCACCCTCAATCTGTGTGCATCTCTTTTCCTGAGGTGGGTTTCTTGCACAGAGCAGATATATGGATCATGTTTTCCTATCCAATCGGTAACTCTACGTCTTTTGATTGGAGCATTTACTCCATTTACATTTAAAGTTATTATTGATAGGTACTTATCTGTCGCCATTTTTAGTCTTTACCCCCGAGTTCCTTCTGCAATTCCTATTCTTTTCATTACAGCAGACCCTTTAACATTTCTTGCATTGCTGGTTTGGGGGTAATATATTGCCTTAGTCCTTTTTTGTCTGTGAAGCTTCTGATTTCACCTTCAATTTTGATCGAAAGCCTTGCAGGGTACAGTATTCTTGGATTCAGACCCTTCCTTTACTTGACTTTGTATATTTCATTCCATTCCGTTCTGGCCTGATGAGTTTCTGTTGAGAAATCAGTTGCTGTCTTATGGGAGTTCCTTTGTAGGTAACTTTCTGTTTCTCTCTGGCCATTTTAAGATTCTTACTTTGTTGTTGGTGTTTGCCAATTTAATTATAATATGCCTTGGTGTCGGTTTTTGGCGGGTTCATTTTGCTGGAAATTCTGTGAGCTTCTTGGATTTGTGTTTGTGTTTTCTTTTTTATATTGGGGAAGTTTTCTGTCATTATTTCTTCAAACAGGTTTTCTATTCCTTGCTCTCATTCCACTCTTTCTGGAACCCCAATTATGCGGATGTTGTTTTGTTTCATGTTATGCCAAAGTTCTCTTAGGCTCTCCTCTTGCTTTTTAATTTTTTTTTCTAGAAGCTGCTGTACTTGGGTATTTTTTCCTAACTTGTCTTCTAGCTCACTGATGCGGTCTTCTGCTTCTTCTAGTCTACTTTTGATGCTTTCTATTGAGTTCTTTATAGCAGTGATGTCATTTTTCATTTCTTTTTGCTTCTTCTATATTTCTTCTTGCTTATTTTTTTAAAATTAAATCTTTATTCAGATTGTTACATTTGTTTCTCTTTGTTCCCCTCCATTGCACCCCTCCACTCAGCTCCCACCCCTCCCTGTGACCTTAGATCCCTCCCATTGATCTCATCTATAGGTGTATGATTTTTGTCCAGTGTCTTCCTGTACACCCTTCATCCCTTTCCCCCTGAGAATTATGAGTCCACTCCCTTTCTGTGCTCCTGATTCTATTATATTCACCAGTTTATTCTGTTGATCAAATTTTTAATTCACTTAATTTTTAGATTCACTTGTTGATAGATATGTATTTGTTGTTCATAATTTTTGGCTTTTACCTTTTTCTTCTTCCTCTTCTAAAAGAGTACCCTTCAGCATTTCATATAACACTGGTTTGGAGTTGATGAACTCCTTTAGCTTTTTCTTATCTGTGAAGCTCTTTATCTGCCCTTCAATTCTGAATGTTAACTTTGCTGGATAGATTATTCTTGGTTTTAGGTTCTTGCTATTCATCACGTTGAATATTTCTTGCCACTCCCGTCTGGCCTAAATCGTTTCTGTTGAGAAATCAGCTGACAGTCATATAGGTGCTGCCTTGTAGGTAATAAATTGTTTTTCTCTTGCTGCTTTTAATATTCTCTCTTTGTCTTTTGATCTTGGTATTTTTATTATAATGTGTCTTGGTATGTTCCTCTTTGGATTCCTTTTATGTGGGGTTCTGTGTGCTTTCTGGACTTGTAAGTCAATTTCTTTTACCAGATGTGGGAAGTTTTCCGTCACTATTGCTTTAAATAGGTTTTCAGTATCTTGCTCTCTCTCTTCCTCTGGCACCCCCATAATTCTGATGTTGGTACGCTTGAAGCTGTCCCAGAGTCTCCTAACATTATATTCACATTTTTGGATTCTTTTCTCTTCTTGCTTTTCCTGTTGAGTGTTTTCTGATTTTTTATATTTCAAATTTTTGACTTGATTCTTGCCTTTCTCTAGTCTCCTGTTAGGACTCTGTATAATATTTTTTATTTCATTCAGTGTCTCTAGTTGGTCCTTTTTCAATTCCTCTTGGGACTCGCTAAATTTATGCATCATCTCTAGCATCTCTAGTTGGCTCTTTTGCATCTCTAGTTGGCTTTTTTGCATCTCCTCTTGGCTCTCGCTAAATTTATCCATCTTTTCTAGCATATTCTTGAAAAAACTTATAAGCGTGGTTTTGAACTCTATATCCAGTCGTTTTTTTTCCTCCATTTGTTTTTGATCCCTTCCCTTGTCTTGGCATTTTCACTATGTCGGGGAAACTTCTGTACTTGCAAAACAGCAGAAGCCTCTGTTGAGCTTGGGATGGGTAGAGTCTCAGGGCTTAAGGGACCGCCTTGCCTTCCAGTCGGCCCTGCCCTCCAGGGCCCCCGAGTCTCACGTGACTGGGTAATCGCTGAAGCGGTCCTTGTGCGTGAGCGCTCTCAGTGCCTGTAGACCTCTGCATTTCCAGCTCTCCTGCACACTAGGACCACACGAGTCTAGATCTCCAGGGTTTCACCCGAAACAGGTGCCCAGTGGAGTCAGAAGTGGCACAATTGGGAGGGTCTGTCTCCCACCCAGTCACGATTGACAGCGGCACAATCAGCAATCTGTCCTCCATGCAGCACTGTGCGCGTGCGCGACCGCGTCCAGACCTCCTATCTTTTGCGACTCCCCCAAATTTCCATGCACTTCTCCCTTTTCATAGTCCAGACTCCCCCCGTATGAGTTTCGGCTGGATCTGGGGTTTAGTGTCGTAGGATAAGGGGTTCAATGCCATTGGGAGTCTCTGTTTCCCTCCCGCCAGAGAAAGCCAGCCACATACTCGGGCATCCACTCTCTCAGTGCCCACGTCTCCGTACCTCAGCTTTTTTCAGCTCCTCTGGGTTTCTGTGAACCTTTCTCTTTCCTTCTAGTTGTAGAACTTATACTCGGCCAGCTTTCCTGTGGTTCGGATGATGTCCGTTCTGTCTTTTAGTTGTAGTTTTGAAATTGTTGCGTGAGGAAGCAGTGTAGGCATTTACCTATGCCGCCATCTTGTATTCTCCTTTTTTCTTGCTTCTTCATTTCCTTTTGGCTCTTACATTGTCGATTTTGCCTTCCACTCTTTTCATCCACCTTATGATCATTTCTCTGAACTCTTTCTCTGGCAGGCTTATTTCTGCTTCTATTTCGTTTTCTTCCTTTTCTGGTGATACCTGCCTTTCTGTCATATGTGGGCTGTTTCTTCGTCTGCCCATGGTCTTTCTTCTCTGGGTATCTGGTTATGTAGTTCTCTCTCCTACATTGATTCAAAGGCACAAAGTACAACACGACCAGGTACAACACACAAGGCACTGAACAGAAATGTATTCACGATGTTAATTAACCACAAATAAGGTGACCACCAATGAAAGACAAATTATGGGTAAGTAGAGAAAGAACAAGAGGAAAACGGGCAAAAAGAAAGAAGTGCCAAAATCAAATTGGGAGAAGGGAGGAAAATAAATAAATAAATAGATAAATAAATAAATAAATAGGAGAAGAAGAAGAAGAAATGAGGAACAAATTATAGATGTGAGGAGAAAACTCCAATCGAACAGCCACTAATCCAAAGAAAAACCGGCAACAAGTACCTGGAGATTAGTACAAACTACAAATAACAATTAATATCAAGGGAGGCCAAGGGAAGGAGAGGTAAAAAACAAACCAAAACAAAGGAAACAAAAAGCAAAATTAAACAAGTAGAATAAGCTAAAACAATCTCACAAAAAAGTACAAAAAATTGATATAATCATTTTCATTCAAACAGCAACAAAAGGAGATAGAGAAAAACAACATTTTGGATAGTGAAGACAAGAATAGAGAGGTTTATATGGACTTGGAGTAGGGGATTTGAAATTAGATATATAAGTAGGGTGAAATTTTAACCAGGAAAAGAGAAAGAATATGGAGAACCTAAAGTTGGAAAAGGGAAAGAGAAACAAGACAACAAAATGGGGAAAGTTAGGAGGAGAGTGTTGGCATAAAGGTAGAGTTGAGATAGAGTAAAATTATGCTAAAGGAAAGATGAAAATAAAATGTAGAACTCCAATCCCAAAGTAAAATAAAGAGAAAACAAAATATCACGTATTTTTTCCCCAAAATGGTAAAATAGTAGTAGTAATAATACTTGTTGAAAAGAAAAATGAAATAATTTAAAAGGTAAAATCAATTGAGGAAAAAAGAAAAAATAGTTTTTTAATTAAAATATGCACAAATAAAATAAAATAAAAAAAAGAATAAGACAAAAATAGAATGGGCAGTAGTGGTCATTCACTTCCACTACTGTTCTGCTTGGCAATCCTGTTTCCCAGTCAGGAGGGTATTGCAGTCCCTGTGTTCCACAGTTGAGGTGTGTCTGAATCTTTTAGTCTTTTCTGGTTATGGGAGTCAATTTGTGAATCGTAGACTGGGTGGCAGTGTTTCAGAATTGACCTCTGAGACTAAGCACAGGACTGCTCTAGGCTGCGCTTAGATCCTGCTACTCTTTGGTTCTCAATACCGGTGGTGTTTGAGGATTCGAGGATCCGGGAAACTGTAATAATTCCCAAGCTGTCTTCTGCCGCAGATCAAAATGAGTTGTTTTCTAGAGCTCCCGTCTGTTAACAGTTTCGTGAGTCCCCTTCCACACACAGGGATCATATCCTGCCCCACATCTGCAGACCTCTCCAGAAGCAGGTTTCCCGCACCGAGGTTCCCACAGTGTGCAGATCTCTGTTCTGCGGGAGAGGAGACCTCACTTTTTCCCAGGAGAAATCTGACCTTTCTGTGTGCTGTGTGGAACTCCTCTGAGTTCCTGTGCCTGCCCTGATTGGAGAGCAGTGTTCTGGTTTCCCCAGCTGTTAGTGGGTGCTGCAGCTGCAGCTTTCAAACCACCGCAGACATCCACCTCCCTCTGCAAGATGGTACGGTCTCCATGTTCGCACTGGTGTCTCCGGGAGACAAAAACCCCGTGGCAGTGGGGCTGCCTGGTCCACCTTCTCCTGGGGGATAACTGACTCTTAGCTTGGCAACAAACACTCCCAATGCGACTCTCAGCTACTCTCTCTCTGTCTCCCCAGCAACAAAGCTCCAGATATGTCTGCCAATTCTGCCTCCATATTTTTCTCCTTATTGTTTTTTTTAAAAATATATTTTATTGATTTTTTTACAGAGAGGAAGGGAGAGCAATAGAAAGTCAGAAACATCGATGAGAGAGAGACATCGATCTGCCGCCTCCTGCACCCCCCACACTGATGTGCCCGCAAGCAAGGCACATGCCCCCGACTGGAATCGAACCTGGGACCTTTCAGTCCGCAGGCCGATGCTCTATCCACTGAGCCAAACTGGTCTTGGCTATTTTTAGCTTCTTTAAACAGGCTTGCTTGATCAGGCCTTGCAAACAGCTCTGCTGCCATCCCTAGCTACTCCCATGCCAGGTGTCTGTTAGTTATCTGCATTGTACTGTTCTCAAGGTTACAAGCTTCTAAAAAATCTACACAGGGCTCTTTGGGATGTCTACAAATTATACAGAAACTCCATATTTTGGGGACAAAGAGATCCGTAGGGTATAAAAGGAAAAACTTTTTCCATTATTTCTTTGCCCAGACTTTGGGAGACAACTTTCCTGAGATTGCTAGCTCAGTAAACGACTCCAAACTATTTTGGCTTACTGAATGCTTAAGACATCCTCGGTTGAGCTTGCTCATTTACAATATAACATTTGGCACCCAATGTGGGGCTTCAGCGAGATAAGAGATAAGTGCCTACTTGGTTTTAGATGCCTAGGGCAGATGGCTCCCCATACCCTGATGCCAGATTCTGAGGTTCTCTAGGGAAGGCGCCACCTGAGGGTGTTCCAGGGCCCCAGAGATGAATCTTGCAGATTTGGCAGCCAGATGGGAGACACCTGACATGCCCCTACATTAAATCAGATTCATGAGAAATGCCTCCAGAGGTAAGTGAATTCATTTAAGTGATCTCTAGTTCACTTTCCAGCCTGCCTGCCTGTGACTGGTCATCCTGTACCGAGAGAAGGACTGGATGCAGTTGTAATTTCTCCAGTAGATTCTCACCAAGACGTTGGTTGACAATCCTGTTCCTGGGGTGTGGGTTCCAGGAGGGCCTTCACGTCTACTAGGGGAGTAGTGTTCCAGTTAACTAACTTCCGAGTGAATGTCTGCTGAAAGCGAGTAAATGTGAGTGTAAGGGCCTGTGTGAAGCAAAAGCTACCTTATATTGTCCTGTGTCTCTCTGTTAGCTAGGCACAATTGTGCCACCTGGCTAATAGTAAGGCTAAACCATAAAAGAAACTAGAGGATGTTATTCCAGCAGCTGCCAAGAATCTTTATTCTTGGGAGTCGTCCTCACTCTTTCTTTCAGAGTATTAGCTTGCCAGAAAATCTTAGCCAAGATTTCTGTCTGTAAAGTAGGGAATTTAATTTGTAATTCCCTGATTTATGATTTTGCTGTATTAGGTTAAAATGTCAAGATTCTCAGGTTATAAACCAGAGAAGTTGAAACAAAGAACCGCTAGCTAGTTTATTGCTTGCCTGTAAATAACAGGTCCTTATCTCCTCCTGCCAAGAATAGAATAAATAGTTAGTATGGGAAAGGGGGGAAGATAAAAACAGAAAATGAAAAGCAAAAGTTTTCTGTCTACAAGCCTGGTAGGGTGGGATTACTGGGGCTGTGTCCAAATGTTCAGTAGAGAAACTTTGGAATATAGTATTTTATAGGGCAGATTGAAAGCCAGTATAACCTACTGAAGATTTAGTAGAAAGAAAAAAATAGAGTAGAAATACTTAATTTAAGGTCTGAGGCATGGTTGTGCATTCCTGAAGGACATAAAAAACAGGTTTAAAGACAAATTTGAAAGTATAAAATTTATGAAGGTTATATATGTGATAAGGAGAAGAAATTAAAAGAAAATTAATTGGATGATGCAGGCTAGTGGCTGAGATGGGGAGAACAGGGAAACTGAAATATTTGTTTTTTTTTTTT
>PVJN01049676.1:0-15132 GCA_004026805.1 Lasiurus borealis
CTTCCCTCCCGTCAGAGAAAGCCAGCCAGGTACTCGGGCACCCGCTCTCCCAGCGCGCGCGTCTCCGTACCTCAGCTTTTTGCAGTTCCTCTGGGTGTCTGTGAACCCCTCTCTTTCCCTCCAGCTGCAGAACCCCCACTCAGCCAGCTTTCCTGTGGTTCTGGATGGTGTCTGTTCTGTCCTTCAGTTGTAGTTCCGAGATTGTTGTGCGAGGCAGCCGTGTAGGTGTTTACCTATGCCGCCATCTTGGCTCCTCTCTCCCATCTTGGCTCCTCTCTGTAATTTTTTAATATAGTTTTTAAACTGCAATGGAGAAATACAATTCACAAGGGGTAAATGCAAAATAAATGTCCCTTTACTATAATACTTTAATCTCTTAAGCTTTGAGTAATCACAGTTCTAAAAATAAAGCATAATTATTCAAGTGAAAATTAATTTGGTAACACCTGTTTGAAACTTTTTTTTTTTTGGTTAAAAATAGAAGTCACATTTGAAAATGTAAATTGTGCAGTTTAGTTCCAGGAAAAATTTTTTAAACAACTCTGTGAAAATATTTAGCTTAAAGTGTAATAAATATATTGGTAGAAATCTTGTGTTGAATGCCCTACAAAATAATTTAGCATACATTTTGGTTAAAAAGATTATGAGTAAAGAGAAACATAAGTGTGTTTGTAGCATGGCACACCATGCTGGAACTTTTGGAATATACAAATAACTGTAGTAAAACTAAAATTACTTTTCACAAAATTGTAAGCATTTTTAAATTAATTATATTAATTAGTTAAACCAAACAAGCAATTACTTCACTAAATAAACAAATCTGTCTTAAAAATGTAATCCAATTTCTGTTGGAACAATTTATTAAATTGGGCTTAAAATGTATAATTAGGATGCCAATGAGATACAACAATCCCTTGATAACTTTTCACAGAATTATAATGCCTGATGGTCATGTGACATGGAGTGCTCTTAAATGTCCAGATGGTGACTCACAAGGTAACAACTCAACAAAGCATATCTAGCTTAAAAATATGGCATTATTTTTGACATTGAAATTAAAGCATTACTTCTAATCATTGTTTTCATTGTGCCATAATACTTTTGACATTAAGACAACTCCTTAAGTTTGTCCTATTGTCTATTTTTCTCAAATATTTCATAGTTAGTCACTTTGCAACTGTTAGTCTTTTGTTTTTTGGTAGAAATAGATACTTAAAATGTGTTTGCTTAATTTTGAACATGATGAGGCAATTTGAAAACATAATTGTGTAATGTTGAAGTCATATGTTTTCTGGTTTCCTTAAAAGGATATAAGAATAAGGAAATAAATGGTGGAAGAGATGTCAGAAACTAAAAAGAAAACATTGGCAAGCCAGAAAAAAATTGACTAGATATTGATAATTAGGAGGATGCAATGATTTAAAGTGAAACTTAGTTTTTGAAAATGCATAAATAGAAACATGACTGCATTTTTTTTATACAAACACAAAAGAAACTAGAGGCCCGGTGGAAGAAATTCATGCATGGAGTTAGTGGGTATCCTTCGGCCCAGCCTGCAACCTTGCCAATCTGAGACCCCTTGATAGAAGTCTGACTGCCCATTTAGGTCTGACCCTGGTGGGATAGGGCCTAAACAGTCAGTTGGACATCCCTCTCACAGTCCAGGACTCTTGGCTCCCAACCACTCCCTACCTGCCTGGCTGATTGCCCCTAACTGCTTCTTCCTGCTGGTCTCATCACTCCCTAAACACTCCCCTGCCAGCCTAGTTGTTCCTAACTGCCCTCCCTGCTGGCCCTATCACCCCTAACTGCCCTCTCCTTCAGGCCTGGCCCCGCCAACTGTCCTCACCTGCAGGCTTGATTGTCCCCAACTACACTCCTTTTCAGGCCCTTTCACCTCTAACTACCCTCTCCTGTAGGTCTGATCACCCCCAACTGCCCTCCCTCTGCTAGCCATCTTGTGGTGGCCATTTTTTGTCAACATGGAGGCAGCCATATTTGACCCCATGGGGACTGCCATCTTGTATGTTGCAGTGATTATCAATTTGCATATTACCTCTTTATTATATAGGATACTGTGGTAGTTATAAGGAAATGTGGCCTGGTGGTATTTTGTAAATGCTTGTATTTCTTGTTGTTGTTTTGTTATTGTTTTTTAATTCCTCACCCAAGGATATTTTCCCATTGATTTTTTTTATATTATTTTATTGATTTTTTTATAGAGAGGAAAGGAGAGGGATAGAGAGCCATAAACATTGATGAGAAGAGACATCAATAAGCCACCTCCTGCACGCCCCCTATTGGGGATGTGCCCACAACCAAGATACATGCCCTTGACCAGAATTGAACCTGGGCCCTTTCAGTCCCCAGGCCGATGCTCTATCCATTGAGCCAAAACCGGTTTTGGCCCCATTGATATTTAGAGAGAGTGGAAGAAAGAGGGAAAGAAAGAGAGAAACGTCAATGTGAGAGAAACATAGATTGGCTGCCTCCTGCAGAATCCTGACCAGGGAGGAGCCTGCAACCAAGGTAAGTGCCCTGACCAGAATCAAACTCAGGACCCTTTGGTCTCAGGCTGACACTTTGTCCACTGAGCCAAACTGCCTAGGGCTGTAAATGCTTTGTGAATGTCTGTTAAATGAATTTCATACTTGATGCATTGAGTTTGCTGTGGGCCTTTTAAGTAGTCATGAAACCTGAAACCTGTATGTTACTTCATGTTTACAAAGCACTTTCATAGGTTGCCCCATTAATCCTCACAATAAACCCATGGAGTAAAATATCATTAAACCCAACCTACTGCTGAGGAAATGAGGCTTAGAAAGGTTAAGTTCCATACTTACAGTTATATATTTAGTATGAGCCAGAGATGAGGTTTAAGCCTGAGTGTTTTTTAAACCAAAACCTGCTCTCTCTATCACATTGCAGAATATTTCAAATAGAAGTAGCTTTGGCTTCAATGGCAGGTCATCTCAGACACAATTGAGAAACTCATAATGTTTGGAAAGACACAAATATTTATAGTCAGTTAAAAATTAAAACACATCACTGTTAGATGTGAGACTGATGAGCTGGGAGCACTGCATCTTTATCATTGCCATATAGAGAATACTGAGGGAGCTCAATATATGTTTATTGATTGATTTGATTAAATCTCAGAAGATCCTGGGATAATACAGGCTTATAAAGGAAAACAAAAATTCATTTTTGTTTTTGACACATCACATTTTTCCCTATTGCCCACCCCACCCCCAGCACATGCCCCTATTCGTTCCCCCTTAATCCCCCCACACACACTGCCCTGCATCCACTGGCCATGCCCACACACATGCATACAAGTCCTTTGGTTGATCTCCTACAGGCCCCTCCCCCCCAACCTCCCCTGCCTTCCCACTGTAGCAGGACAGTCTGTTCATTGCTTCTTTGCCTCTGCATCTGCTTCTTCCCCACCCCCTGATTCTTGTCTTTAAAAACATCTTGCCCCTGTAGGCTAGAAATAAACCCACAAGAGCAAAAGAAAAATGTTTGAGTCCCAATTTGAATGTCCGATAGCTTTGAGTACCACTTTCAATGCCAAAAAGTTCCTTAAGTGTATATGTCATCAATGGTATCTGGATAGTGGAAAAATGGTGGCAATGTCGGTTCGACCCTCTCTGGTTTGGTCCTAGGCATCCTGCAGCAATGCACAGCTGCTAAATGCTAGCATGGCAAGGCATAGTCAGCAACTTCCATCTCTGGACTGTTTCTCCTCTTGCCTTCGTGGTTGGCGCAGGCCTGTCAGTTCCTCTCTGTCACAGGAGTCCACTTGGTCTTTGAGTTGTTTTCTTAGCTCAAGAGGCCAAGTATGTTAACTTACCATTACAATCCTTATGACATTTAAAGCAAACTTCTCTTTATTTCCCTCTAAAATGATTTTCATGTTACAGAGTTTCATTTCACATTTTTTTTCTCATGAAGCAATTTCTCTTAAGGTTATGGTGACCACTGTATGGATTGCCTTTCATGCCCCACCTTCCCCATTGTCTGTGCCCAATGATTTTGCTCATACTCATGTACAAAGGTCCCTCTGTTGATTCCTCCTCCTTATTCCCACCAACACCCACCTTCCCCAAGGTTTGATGTTTTGATCAACATTTCTCATTTTCTGGATCTGATCTTGATCATCAGTTTATGTCATTCATTATATTCCACAGATGAGTGAGATCATGTGATATTTGTCTTTCTATGCCTGGCTTATTTTACTAAGAATAATGCTTTCCATCTCCATCCATGTTGTTGTAAATGATAGGAGCTCCTTCTTTTTTTTTTTTTTATCACAGCACAGTATTCCATTGTGTAGATGTACCACAGTTTTTTAATCCAATCATCTGCTGATGGGCACTTAGGCTGTTTCCAATTCAAAGGATGTAAGTGTCTAAAACCTGGTAAAAGAAGAAGGATCATTATTTTGCAATTAATTTAATGTGAGTTAAGACTATTGGGAAGGAAAAGGAAGGATGCCATAAGATACTTCTTGAAGAAAAGGTCATATATATCAAGTATACCAAGCTGAGGTATTTGAAACAGCTAAAATTATAAAAATAATATTATTTTGTTATTTTATAATAGAACTGTTTATGATAAGGTTTGACATTTGGGGAAAGTATTGGTTAAAACATTGCTATTAATTGTATGGAATTTTGCTAAATAATCTATTGCTTTTAAGAAACTTTAAAAGTCTACAGTTTTGTTTCATTGCTTTGGTTTACTTTGATTTCATATATTATAGAGCTATTGGATATTATTCCACACAGTCATTTTTTCTTGATTCGTTTTATCTCTTTATTTTTTTAAACTTTCCCTTTTGCTTATTCTGCTTATCTACCCAGCATCTAGTTTAGTATTTATTTTTCAAATATTGTATTCCTTTATTTTATCCTTTTATATGTTATTACTTCATTTCTGAGTTGTTGTTTTTTTAATTTAGATTTATGTTATTATTGTATTCTTCTTATGATGTTCTTAATTTATTTGAGTTGTTTTGAAACATTTAGCTGCTGACACCATTCAACTCTTGTGCAGTCAGGGATTTGTGTCCCCTACTCTTGTTTAACAATCTCTTGTAGTAGATGTCTTCTTGAGGATTTGGTTTTCCTATTCTAGTTTTTGAGGATTAATTTCAACATTACTCTGTCACTACCACCATTTTCCATCATTCCTTCTTCTGACCTTAAGTTCAGAGCATGAAGCTTAGACTGTAAGGCTTTGACTGACCTAAGCAACTTCTTTTTATATTGTGGACTTCAGCACATTAAAAAGTATATATTTCATCATTCTGTAAATTGAATAAACATCTATAGTTAAATTTCTTATTTTCTGAAAGAAAATACTCACATTTTTCAAAAAGTTTTATATACATGCACGCATAGACACTAAGAGTTCATAATTAATTAATTTGGACTTTAACAGTCTAAATGATAAAGAATATTATCACCAAATTATCTTATTTTTTTTTTTCACTTTATAATACTTACCAAATCAGTATGTCTTCATTTTCAGATTGAGGCACAACACAGTTCCATTGGCTGGATTTCACTGTAGACTGGTGCCTATTTTTTCTAGACTGAAAATGACAAATCACCTCTCTTAGCCAGAATTGGAAGAAGAAAAATTTTAGCAAAATAAAAACGAAAACCTGTAATGGTTTGATAAGAATCCTTTTACAATTTCAATACACTAAAATAATTATTTCTTGAACACTCAAGATTGTGTATTAATCCTATCTGATATGCAAATTGACTGCATCTCCACTACAGCCACAAGGCATGCCACCAGCCAATCAGGAATGCGAATGGAAATTAACCCAACTAAGATGGCTGCAGGGTGGTGTGAGCAGGAGGATTGGGTTTACCCAGAAATGGAGGAAGCCAAGCTTCCATGCACACCCTGGCTATCTCAGGCTTTCCCTCAAGGCTACAAAGTTTCAAATATAGAACATAAATAAATCTCCACAAAAATTGACTTGGCAATGGAGTGAGTGGGACTCTTGGGTTTCCCCAGCAATGAAGGGAGCCAAGTTCCTGGCCTGCCTTGGCCTCCACTGAAAGCTACAAAGGTTCAATTATAGAAGATAAATAAATCCCAGATACCAGGCCCTTTGCTTGGGTCACTGGGGGATGTTCCTGGCCTGCACACCACCACAGACCCCTTACCCAGGCCAGCCCACACCTTAAGGGAACTCCCACTCTGATCTGAGACACATTCATGGAAAACCAGCTGGCCTCCACCCATGCACCAGGCCTCTAACCTATCTAATAAAAGAGTAATATGCAAATTGATCATCACTCCAACACAGAAGATGACTGCCCTTATGTGGTCAAAGATGGCTGCCCCCATGTGGACTCAAGATGGCCCCCACAAGATGGCCAGCAGGGGAGGGATTTTAAGATCAACTGGGACTGCAGGGAAGGGCAGTTGGGGGGACCTAGGCCTGCAGAGGTGCAGCTAGGGGCAATCAGGCTGACAGGGAAGCAGTTAGACATCAATCATGCTGGCAGGGGAGTGGTTAATGGGTGATCCGGCTGGCAGGCAGAATGTTTAGGGGCAATCAGGAAGGCAGGTAGGTGAGCTGTTGGGAGTCAGCAGTCCTGGATTGTAGAGAGACATGTCCCTAGGATCGGGCCTCAGTGAGCAGTCAGACATCTCTCAAGGGGTCCCAGATTGGAGACAGTGCAGGCTGGGATGAGGAACACGCCCCCATGGATGAATTTTGTGCACTGGGTCTCTAGTTTTCTTATAAGTTAGTAGAATTAAAAAATTTGGAAACCATTTTTTGATTTCTTTCATTTCTTCTTATTTTGTTCATTTATCTTTTTGTTAATTCTCACTGGAGGATATTTCTTCCATTGTATTTGGAAGGGAGGGATAAAGGGGGAGAATAAAACATCTATATGATAGAGAAACACATCAATTGATTTACTCCTCTACCAACATGGTCGCATGCTCTCTGGTAGGAAAGAACATGAATAATGAGACAAGTGTAGATCACCCAAAGATAAAGCATGAGAGCTTTGTGTTCTTGGGGTTTTAACCAGGAGCTTTTTCAGAGTAGTTAATTAACTTCCCAAGATTTCACAGGTTTGCATTGGGACCCCTAGCCAATGACCTGTTAGCACCATAGCAGACTGTGTGGACTCCCAAGGATAATGAAGTAGAAACTCTGGGCATTGGACTTCATGTTGGCCTTGTTGAAGACATGGTTGTACTTTTTTCCCATGGCAGGACAGAGATGGAACATTGGAAACTCAGGGACAGAGGCAACCATCACAAAGAAATCATCTTGCCATATCAAAATCTCCTTTGGGGGATCCTTGGAATTTTTTTCTCTGGGGATGCCATGGAAGATATTTTTTTCCACTCACAACATTATTATTTGGTGTTCTTTGAAATTTATATATACATGTGTATATATTTCTCATAATGAAAGATGAAAATAAAAACTGAATCTGATAAACATTAATGAGTAAAAAGTGAAGTGTTGGTGATGTTTATATATATATAGTGAATATATATATATATATATATATATATATATATATATATACATCCCCCATGAACTTACATATTTAAGACATTTCAGAAATAAACAATAATACATTGGTAAATACATTATATTTAAAGAAAACATTTCAAGTCAACAGAGAAAACATAATTTATTAAACAAACAGCATGGAAATATTTGAATTGAAAATATATTTTAATTCCTACTCCACAATTTGTATTAAGAGAAATTCTAAAGATACCAAATAATTAAAAGAAAAAAAATACCAATAAAGTGCACAAAATAAACATAGAGTATCTTACTTGAATTTGCATTTTTAGTAATTAGACCTTTCTCTCAACAGCATACATACACCAGAAGGTATATATTAAAATGATTAATAAACTATGTAAGTAAAAATATTGAAAAGTTTTGTGAGAGCATGGCAATTAGAGACACCTAGTCACTAATATTTGTGTCAGCTGTTGCTGTGCTAAAATACGCCCAAAGGCTCAGAGGCCATGGAATAAGGATTTATGCTCATTGCATCTGGAAGAGCCAAATACAGACTGGGCTGTTGGAGGACTTTGCTTGAGCCTGTAGCATCAGCTGGGCTTGGGTGCTGGCTCGATTTTGGCTCAGATCTTTGGATATGCCCATTGTGATGACCAGGCAAAAAAGCAGTGTTAACTCGAGGGATGATGGATCACAAAATGCCAAAATTTAAGAACATATTTAAGCAAATTTAAATTCTCCACTCGTGTCATATCTATGAACTCATACTTGGCCAAAACAAGTCATGTTGATGAGGACAAAATCAAGGGGTGGAGAAGTACACTGTCTCATAATATGGCAAGGGCCAAGGCTTTGATGTATTGTGCTATCAAAGAGAAATAAAAGTTGTGCTTAATAATTCAATTTTTGACAGTGAGGTTGATATTTGCAATTCATATTATATTAAAAGGGAAATTTTCTTGTACATAAGTAGCTTCTACCAATCCATTAGCATTAAATTGAAATGCAAAAGAAAAATTAACAAAGAATATCCAAAGACAATTTTCAGAAAATAAATATGCTTTAACTATATGCAAAGATAGTCCACCTCATCCATAATAAGATAAATGTAAATTAAATTTGGGAAAGATTGGCAAAAATGAAAATAAAATCACAATACATTGTATTGGTGAGGATTTCTTATATTATAGCGGTGGTAGGATAACTGGAACATTTGCAAAGAGCAATTTAAATACATATATTCACATATATATATTCATTTTGTCTATGTGTTTTACATTTTTCTAATATAATTTACAAGTATTTATTTAAGATGCACACAATCTTTGATCTAGCAATTCCATTTTCTTAAATATATTTGTCTTACAAGTAAATCGTTATGCTCAGGTCATTCATGGCAACATTTTAAAATAGTAGAAAATTGGAAACATCTAAATAGCTATCAATGTCTGTCTAGTTATATCAATCATAATACATCTACACAATTATACTCAGCCTTTAGAAACAATTAGCCAGCTCTTTGTGCATTGGTGTAGAATGATCTCTATGACACATCAATAGGGGGAAAAGCAAGATGGAGAAGAGAGTTTATAATATTCTCACATTTTTACAGGGGAAATTAACACAGACTGGGATTCTGTTTGTGAAAAATGATAAAAACAGATACTATATTGGAAGAATAATTAAGAAACAATAGTACTGTCTGAGGAGAGGGAAACTTTGAAGCAATTAGCAGCCATCATTGAGATAAAAAGTAAAAAAAAAATAGAAAAGAAAAGAAAAACAAACAGCAAAACATACACACACACACACACACACACACACACACACACACATGCACACACATTCAAAACAGCATTCCCATCAGGGCCTATCTAAAGGGCCTGGATACCATGATACCAATGTTAAGCATTTGGGAAAAAGATTTGAGTATATGTATAACTCAAGCTATAACTTTAGAATGTGTAGATTTCTGTTTTCTTCCTGCTTTAGTTTGACAGCAACAAAATGCCTTTCATACATTTCAACAAGCAGAATATGAATTTGTGTGCAGATTTCTGTGGGATATTCATCATCCTCTTTCATATTCTTTGAAATCACCCTGAGTTATTCCACTGATGATTTTTGATAATGACAATCCAGATTATAATATTTTTTTATCTTCCAGCTTTAGAAAATCATTTGCTCAAAAATTCTATAATACTCTAATTCTTTCATTATTAATATTAACTTCTAACGATGTTAAATTCAACAATGAAAGGAAGCTTTAATAAGGATAATTTTTATTATTGGGGAAGATCCCCTCTTTAGATATTTTTCATTAATTTTCTTGAAAGAGGAGGGACATTTATGAACTAAATTATCTGCTATTTTAAAACTACAGTTTTCTATTGGCATGCTAAAATACACATTTTACACAAGCATTTACTTCCCCTTAAGAAGTTATATTTTTAAAAGAACGTTGTCATCACAATTTGATATGAGCTTCATCTTTTAGGCTTTTATTTTACAAAATCCAAGGAAGTCAAAGCAACTTGGTCTAGTCACTTACCTCTCTGGTTTGTTACAAAATGTCTTAAGTAATTCTGAAGTCATTTAAAAATAATGAATGATGATTGAGTGGTCTAAACTTTCAGGTTGATTAAAAAATAAATCAACAACTTTGTGACCTTTCTATGCCTCAATTTTCTCATCGGAAAATGTGAATAACAATAATTACTTCTTAGGCTTCTGAGAGCATAATGAAAATCATTAGGACAGTACTTGAGGAAAAAGTAATCGTCAGCTATTTTAGTTATTATTTTTTTAATATATAAAATGTTCATGGACTATTACCAGGAAACTTAAAGATCTGCCATGCTTTATACTTATCCTAAGATAAAAGTTTGTAAATTTTGGCATATTTTCATTCTAGTTAGTACTCATCATTAATAATAATTGAAGAGTACGTTCTACCTTTATAACATGATGGTTTTCTTAATTTGAATGCCTAGCTGAATAAATGGTTGGGTAGATAATATATACAAGTGTTGGCAAAAGAATGTTTACAGTTGAGTACATGAAACATAGAGTTTATTTTTGTATTATTTATTTATTTTATATATATATATATATATATATATATATATATATATATATATATATATATATATATTACAAACAGGAAGGGGGATAGTTAGTTAGAAACATCAATGAGAGAGAAAAATAGATCAGCTGCCTCCTACACACCCCAGACTGGGATATGTCCGCAACCAAGGCACATACCCTTGGCTGGAATCAAACCTGGGACCTCTCAGTCCACAAGCCGACGTTCTATCCACTGAACCAAACCAGTTTCTGCTGTATTATTGTTTATTAACTAGAGGCCCAATGAAAGAAATTGTGCAAGGGGCTTGCCCCTCATAGCCCTGGCTTCGTCCGAAAGACTGGAAGGACATCCAGAAGGTAATTTGGCTGCCTGGTCTAGTTAGCATATTACACTTTTATTATTATAGATGATTACATTACTTTGCATATGGGCAACGGTAAACCTAGTTTTCATACACCTGTACTAACACCTATACTAGAAAACTAGTATACAATAATGTTTTATCTTTGCAGCTGTCTCAGATATTTTGGCTTATTCTCTGAATTAAAAGTATACTGAACAAGTATAAAGACAGAGATGTTTATACCTTTTCACCCAAAAATAGTTTCTCACATTTCTCTTTCTTTAAAAATGATTACATATTTAGATTTCAGTAAAGTTTTGATTTTAAGCAATAATCTTAAAGACAGTTTCATCAAATGACTTTGAGTCTTTTTAAAGGAGAATTCTGGGTTTAAAAAATGACAAGATGTCTTAGAAAGAGCACTGACATGAAATGATATTAATAAGAATAGTTAACACTGTACTAGGAGTGATTATCTGCCTGGAGCAAAAATCCATGGATGCAGAGAGGGATATTTCTGTTCCAATAATAAAATAATCCACCCACCAGTAAGAATATATCCAAAGCAGAAAAATGATTTTCATCTTGTGGTTATTATTGTCATATTTTTATACATGTCATATTTAAATCTTATTAAAAACTTAGTGGAAATTACTATGTGCATTTTGTAGATAAAAAGTTGAATTTGAAGGAATTTAGTGAATAGATATTTTTTGTGTCTTGACAGTAAGTTAAAAACTATAGACTATATTTTTTATTTAGATTTCAAAAAAATAAATCAATAAATAAAATAATTTATGAAATGAAAAATAAGTGTAGCTTAAATTATACTTAACACCACCCTGGGTAATAATCATATATGATCCTTAGTAATAATTTGAATTCAAGGGTATTACATCAAGTGAAAAAGCATTATATTTGTTCCAAAGTTAACTAGGAAATGTGAAAAGTTAACCATATTTTAGTTTTAATCTTTATTTTATATGATTCAGATATAATAGTATTATATAAATGACATATAAACTTAATATATAATTGATGACGATAATGTATACACATTTATTATTATTTTATATTTATAAACTCAACATATAGGATGATTTTTGTCTTCCAGCTGAAATATTTATTACTTGGTTTATATCTCAGTAGGATAATATTCTGTTTGTATTTTATTTTTTTTTTCTCAGAAATGCCATAGTCTTAGAATCTCTAAGGGCACAGATTGAAAGTTAATTTGTTGCAAAACACACAGATACAGCTGCAGGATAATTTAAAATGAGATAAATCAGAGATTCAGACCATTGCAGATGCCCCATCTGAAGCCCAGCATCTCTGTATCTCTGTACAAATTTCTCACAATACTCATTGCAGTTTGTAAAGTAAGTTCTCTGTGAGATCTTGAAATGTTAGCCTTGAAACTCACTGTCAAAAAAAATACAAAAAATAAATAAAAGAAGACAACTACAAAATTAAAACAAAGCTTATTAAAAATGTATTTGTTAAAAGTAAATAAAGGAAAAAGTAGTGGAGAAAATGGTCCTATTTATAAGAAAGTTGATTAGAAACTAAATATAGAACACAGGTAAAAGCACTGACAATTTAGCACTGGGTTCTAAATACACATTCATGGTCACAGAGAAACAAAAACAACTATTAAATCAATTCAAGGTTTTATTGTATAAATTATTGAATTTATATGAATTTCCCCAGTAGTTTATTTCACAAAGCTCGGTCTAATAATGCAATAGCAATTGACTATAAACAATAGTCCTGATATTTAAAAATATAAATATTTAAAATAAAGGAGTTTGCACAGTGGACTGAAAGCTGATCTGTTTCCCTGGGAGTCCCTGCCATCAATTACTGTCAATAAACCACGTCAGTCCCTCCCTCCCATGTCTGGAGTGCCCCCTCTAGAAAGTGAACAGAGGGTTAATTAGATAAAACTGCCCATCTATGATTAGGGGTAAATGGGTTGGTACAGGGGATAATGGATACATCGTAGGCCATGAATTAGTGCCTGGTTCTTTTCTCAAAGCAAACATGTGGACATTAACCAAAGTAATCATGGGCTTAGTCTTAAGAAGTCTTATCTACAGTACCCATTAACTCTCATTTTAACAGGTAACCTTTTTCTTTAAGAGGTGGCAACTTTCTAAATAATGCTTTTCCCAAGATCTAAATGATATCTTTCACTTTTTTCTTGAAGTCTTATTTTTTTCTACTCATCTTATTTCCCAAAGAAGGAAATTATTTTGCATTTAAAAACAAACATATTTATTTTTTAAATCAAAGTTGTCAGCTCATGAGAAAATATTTTGTTAGTGGTAAAATATTAGACCTCTGGCCAGCATATTAAAATTCACTCACTACTTCCTTAAAAAAACTATTGAATACTTATGGGTGCTGATATTTGTGAGAAAGAAAATGTTGCCAAACAGATATAGATTTTTGAAAGTCTCCATGCAGTGTCATTCTGTTTGCTTCCAGGAGAATGCTGGGCGGCAGTGGGGAGGGCAATTTACATGACCTTTGAAGCTCTGGGTACAAAACTTGAGACATCAGAACCGGGATAGTTCCCCTGAGTTCTTCAGGATTTCATTAGCCATGTTCAAAAAGAAGAATTTGACCTTTTCTCAACAATGAGGATAATTTTGTCTTCTGGTTGAAAATTTTTCTCATTATTATTAAACAAAGTTTTCTATATAAAAAGGTACAGGATCCTTAAAGCAAATTTCAGTGAATTAATTATAACTTAAAAAAAAAAAAAATATA
This sequence comes from Lasiurus borealis, assembly GCA_004026805.1. Taxonomy (NCBI): domain Eukaryota; kingdom Metazoa; phylum Chordata; class Mammalia; order Chiroptera; family Vespertilionidae; genus Lasiurus; species Lasiurus borealis. Next base: position 13,741 of record PVJN01049676.1, read on the forward strand.
TATATATACATACATATATATATATATATATATATATATATATATATATATATATAATTGATTTATTACAGAGAGGAAGGGGAAGAGAGAGAGAGTTAGAAACATCAATGAGAGAGAAACATCTATTAGCTCTCTCCTGCACACCTTCTACTGGGGATCTGCCTGCAACCAAGTTACATGCCCTTGACTGGAATCAAACCTGGCACCCTTTAGTCCTCAGGCCGACACTCTATTCACTGAGCAAAATGGTTTGGGGCTATGATAACTTTTAGAGAGCAATAATAATTGACACATGGATGAACATCATTTAATATTATTACAGTTGGCCTTAGAACATAATTCATATTGACCAATAGAGATGAAGATAGTATCAGAAAGTGCCCCTGTTTTTAGCTACAGTACCCCAAAACTTTTCTTTTAATTTTTGATTTGCAAATAATTCCTGAAAAGGAAGAATTTCAATTGAAGTATATTATTTATAATCAATTTCAATAGCCTTTAAAAATGCAGCTATGTAAACCATATTTATGAATCCGTGAGATAGATAGATGAGAGAGAGAAAGAGAGAGAGAACAAGTTTTGAAAAATCTAGACAACAAATATCAAAATTCCCCTTTCACTTCAATACTGCGGAAATTTCAGTTGCTATATTTATTCACCTATACAGAGTATTTATGTTAATATTTAATTTCTAATCATGCCACTCAAATAATAAATAGTTTTTACTTGTAGATCATTTTATTTAAAATACCATTTTAACATGTTACATTTATTTACTATTACAATTTTCTGGTTTACCCAACATAGAAAAGAGAAAATTTAATTAAGAAATATAGCCTCTGAATTTCTATTTAATTCTGTGATAAAGATAAAGTTTATATTCTTATTTATAGAATAATGAACATAAAAATTAAGCATCACATTAGTATGACATCTATTCTAAGCAGCAGTATTAAGTTTCTAAATAAGACTCCTTTTTAACTTTTCTGTACTATTTTAGAACTTAGATTTCATATTGAATTTTGGGCTGATGAGATCAGGAACATATTTTCAATTAAATTATTAATTGTAGATTAAAGAAGATCATCTTTAAAAACCAGAAATAATTTCCATTTATATGTACACACACAGTGAATTAAATATATTGAGATAACTGTTTATCAGAGTACAGTTTTACATGTACTTAAAAATCAAAACTTTAATTTGATATCTTAGTCTATTTATATGTAGGACTAATCAGGCAAATTCAATTGGCCATATTTAGAGTGATATATGTAGACTCACTCAAAAATGTGCCAAATTGCACTTGCCTTTGTGGGTGAAAAGAAATGTACTTTGAAAAAAAATTACCTATCATAGCACTGCAGTGATGGGAATGAGGGACTTTTGAAG
>PVJN01049677.1:0-15132 GCA_004026805.1 Lasiurus borealis
CCAGGGGAGGGCAGTTAGGGGTGACCAGGCTAGCAGAGGAGAGAAGTTGGGGGTGATTGGGCCTGCAGGGTAGGGAAGTTTGGGGTGACCAGGCCTACAGGGTAGGGTAGTTAGAGGTGATCAGGACCACAAGGGAGGGCAGTTAGGGGAAAACAGGCTGGCAGGGAGCAGTTAGGCATCAATCAGGCTGTCAGGGGAGTGGTTAGGGGTAATCCGGCTGGCAGGCAGAAGCAGTTAGGGGCAATCAGGAAGGCAGGCAGGCGAGCAGTTGGGAGCCAGCAGTCCTGGATTATAAGAGGGATGTCTGGCTGTCCCTTTAGGCCCGATCCTACCTGGATTGGAGAGGGAGCAGGCTGAGCTGAAGCACACCCCCACCCCTATTCATGAATTTCATGCACTGGACCTCTAGTTGAGAGATAAAAATCTCATAATCATATCAATTGATGCAGAAAAAGCATTTGACAAAATCCAATACCCTTTCTTGATAAAAATAAATAAAAACTTTCAACAAGGTGGGAATAGAAGGATCATACCTCAACATAATAAAAGACATATATGATAAACCCATAGCTCACAATATACTCAATGGGCAAAAACTAAAACCATTTCCCCTAAGAACAGGAACAAGACAGGGATGCCCACACCCAGGACTCCTGTTCAACATAGTACTAGAAGTATTAGCCATTGTAATTAGACAAGAAGAAATAAAAGGCATCCAAATTGGAAAAGAAAAAGTAAAGCTGTCCTTATTTGCAAATGACATAAAAAAAACAAAAGACTCCATCAAAAAACTAATAGATTTAATGAATGAATTTGGCAATGTAGCAGGATACAAAATTAAGTCCAAGAAATCTATGGCATTGGTATACACCAATAATGAACTTACAGAAAGAGACACTAAAGAAGCAATCCCATTTACCATCGCACTAAAAAAATTAAGATATTTAGGAATAAACTTAACTAAGGAGGTAAAAGACCTATACGCAGAAAACTACAGGACATTGAAAAAAGAGACAGAAGAAGATGTAAACAGATGGAAGAACATACCATGCTCCCAGATTGGGAGAACCAATATCATTAAAATGTCCATACTACCCAAAGCAATCTATAAATTCATTGCACTCTACATTAAAATACCAACAACATATTTCACAGACCTAGAAAGAACTCTCCAAAAATTCATCTGCAATAAAAAAGACCCCAAATAGCCACAGCAATCCTGAGAAAGAAGAATAAAGTAGGTGGGATCTCAATACCAGATTTCAAGCTGTATTACAAAACTACTGTTCTCAAAAGAGCTTGGTACTGACACAAAGACAGACATATAGATTAATGGAATAGAATATCGGCCCAAACCACTATGCTCAATTAATATTTGACAAAGGAGGCATGAACATACAATGGAATCAAGACAGTTCCTTCAATAAATCGTGTTGAGAAAATTGTACAGATACATGCCAAAAAAAAATGAAACTAGACCACCTACTTACACCATACACAAAAATTAACTCAAAATGGATACAGGACTTAAACCTAAAATGGGAAACCATAAAAATACTAGAGGAATCCACAGGCAGAGAAACCTTAGACATATGCCAAAGTAATTTCTTCACCAATACTGTTCCTAGGGCAATGGAAGCTAAAGAGAAAATAAACAAATGGGACTACATCAAAATATAAAGCTTTTGCACAGCAAAAGAAACCATCAACAAAACAACAAGAAAGCTCACTGTATGGGAGAACATATTTGCAAATGTTATCACTGATAAAGGTTCAATCTCTAACATCTGCAGGGAACTTATACAACTTAATGAAAGGAAGATAAATGATGCAATAAAAATATGGGCAATGGACCTAAATAGAATCTTTTTGAAAGAAGACAGAAGGAAGGCCAAGAGACACATGAAAACATGCTCACAGTCACTAATTATCTGAGAGATGCAAATCAAAATGACAATGCAGTACCATCTTACACCTGTCAGAATGGCAATCATCAACAAATCAACAAAGACAAGTGCTGGCAAGGATGTGGAGAAAAAGGAACCCTCATGCACTGGTGGTGGGAATGCAGACTGATGCAGCCACTGTGGAGAACAGTATGGAGTTTCCTCAAAAAACTAAAAGTGGAACTCCCATTTGACCTAGTAATTACACTTCCAGGAATATATCACAAAAATACTAAAAACACCAATCAGAAAGGATATATGCACTTCTATGTTCATATCAGCACAATTCACCATAGCTAAGATTTGGTAACAGCCTAAATACCCATCAGCAGATGAGTGGGTCAGAAAACTATGGTACATCTACACAATGGAATACTATGCTGCTATAAAAAAAGAAGGAATTCTTACCATTTGCAACAGCATAGAGGGACCTGAGATCATTATGTTAAGTGAAATAAGCCAGGCAATGAAAGAAAAATACCACATGATCTCATTCATTTATAGAAAACAAAGAACATTATAACCTGATGAATAAAAAGATAGATACAGAGGCAGTAAAGCACCCAACAGACTGTCAAATTACATTGGGAAGCCTGGGAGTGTGGGGGAATGAGTGAAATAGATTAACCAAAGTACTTGTATGCATGCATAGAAGCAAACCAATGGACACAAGATACTAAGGGGTTGGGTGGGATGAGGGCATGCGACAGGGGGTAGGGGAGGCCGAGGAAAGGTCAATGGTGAAAACAATGAGATATATGTAATACTTTAAACAATAAAAAATAAAGACAAAAAAATAAAATAAAATAAAGTAAAATTTCAAGAGAAAAAACAACTTGACCCACTACATCCATGCTGTTAAGCAATCTTGAAACTGTTATTTTTTTTTAACTAGAGGCCTGCTGCATGAAAATTCATGCACTGAAAGGGGTCCCTCAGCCTGGCCTGCCTCCTTTCATAGTCCAGGAGTCCTCAGAAGTAGGAGGTGACCTGGAGATCAGGGAATGGCTACACCCCATCACACCACTGCTGCTGCCACTAGCACCAGTGCAATCCTTGGTTGGCCCTGGTTACTTGAGTCTCAGACTGAGTGTGGGCTGTGGAGACTGGGGGACTCTGGAGGCATGCTCACAGAGTGGCCGGGCTTGCTAAGAGATGGGCCCGGCCTTGCTGTGCGCCTGCCTCCCTGGTGGATTTGAGGTAAGTGGGCATCACCATCTTGTGGCTGTGGGCACCGCCATCTTTGAGGGTGTGGTAGTCAATTAGCATATTCCCTGTTTACTGGCTGTGGGTGCCGCCATCTTTGAGTATGGGGAAGTCAATTAATATAATCTCTTCTTATTGTCTATGGGGGCCCCTATCTTTGAGGGTGGTACAGTCAATTAGCATATCCCCTTCTTATTGGCTATGGGTGCTGCTATCTTTGAGGGCGGGGCAATAAGGAGCATATTCCCTTCTTATTAGCTGTGAGCTCTTCCATCTTTGCAATGGCATAAGGGTCAATTAGCATGTTCCCTCTTTATTAAAAAGGATGACACCAAAATAATTATGAACAACATTTATCAGTCATGACAGAATCTAAGAAATCAGAGCAAGGAAGAGAATCCAGTATAGAAGAAGGTGGGTAGGAGTGGGGACATGACACAGGGGAGCAGAAAGGGTGGTTCCAGAGACTAGCCTCTGCCATCAGGGCAAACCAAGTGCTGCTTTTCCCAGTGCTGCCAGGTACCTTCCCAAGGAACATCAAGGTTGTGTGTCGGTTTATAAAGCATGGCAGCTGCCCACCTATTCTATGCAATGAAACCTGTTTCCACCAATCCACTCAATAAGCTTAAGGGAGCTTGTCCCATGTGTGAATAGCACCACTAAACTAGGTTAAGTTAGACATCCCACAGGGGTGGTAGAATTCCAGTTAGTTCTTAAAACTTCTACCAGAGAACCTTTGAGTTAAACTGACTAAAATACTCTTGTCAGTGAAAAGTGAATGAAATAATGGAGAAACTATAACTGCTATTCCAAATTCCAGCAACAAAAGGTATCTAGGCTCCTCTGTTAGGAAAGGATGAATAACCAGGGATGGGGGTTGGAGGAGCCAGATCAGGTCTCAAGAGATACAGACCCTGGTAGCCTGGTCTTTAAAATATATATATATATATATTTTCCCATTGATTTAAGAGAGGAAGGGAGATGGGGAGATAAAAACATCAATGATGAGAGAGAATCACTGATCAGCTGCCTCCTGCACTGCACACCTCCCAGTCTTGGGGATCAAGCCTGCAACCCGAGTATATGTCCTTGGAATCAAACTGGTCTGCAGGCCAATGCTCTATCCACTGAGCCAAATTGGTAATCTGGTCTTTAGGGGGTTTTTTGCCAATGGATAATCTAACAGGCACAAATTTTTTACAGTTCCTGGTCCTCTTACATTAATATTCCAACAGATTCGAAAAGAAAGCAATGGATTTGGGAGGGTATTGCTATTATTAGTATTGGTGATTTTAGGATTTCTGGAAGCCACACTCTTTCTGGCAGTTTCCACTGTTATGAAGATGAAGACATTAACCACTAATTGAGAGCTATTTAATCACATGGGATTATACAGATTTTATTACATCTAAAGGTAAAAAAAAACATAAGAAAACTGGGTACATTTTCATTCCACAATAATTTGGTTCTTAAGCTAGTTGGAATATATATATAGTATTCAAAAATTTTTTAAAAAAGTGGATATATCAAAATATAAATTATGGTCTATTTAAAATTGGATCTGCTTAATACACATTACATTGGTCACTAGAGTTAATCTAGTGTCTGAAATAATCTAGATACATATTTTTAAAACAACTAGGTTTTTCTAGTGAAAAAACATTACTTGATTTTACTATTTACTTTAAGGAGTATCTAAAATATCATAAAAATTTTGCTTGGCCCTGGCCAGGTAGCTAAGTTAGTTGGAGCATTGTTCTATACACCAAAAGGTTGCAGGTTCCATTCCCAGTAGGGGCACATACCTAGGTTCCAGGTTTAATCCGTGGTAGGGGCACATACAGAAGTCAACTAATCTGTTTCTTCTCACATCAATGTTTCTCTTTCTCTTCCTCTCTCTCTAAAATTGGGTGAGGAGTAAACACACACACACACACACACACACACACACACACACACACAACACTTTTGCTTGAACCAAAGAAAAACAGAGACAGAGTTTGTACTAATGGAATCATATACTACAGGAAGAAAAGCCATCTATAAGTTCAAGTATCTCAAATTCTTCACATATTTCCATATCTGGCATTTATTTTGAACCATAAACTTAGAGTTCAATTTTTTTATAAATCAGAGAAATGCCATATTTTTAATATTAAAGAGTCCACAGGCACATATTTCAAAGGGTTTGAGAAATTATCCCTCTCATAACTCTGATTTTCTTCCAAAAATTCTAGCAAAACTGTGTTACTATGAGAATGACTCTATCAGATCATAGTAGGGATCTTTGGGAAAGGATGATTAAGTACTTTTTAGAATAAAATATGACCTCTGCTTGAGCCAAGCAAAGAAATACATGAAGATTTTAAAGTTTGGTTAAAAGACAGAAAGCATCAACCAGATGCTTTGAGAGAGTCTACTGAGTAATTTATATTAACCTCCTTTGGAGTAAGCGTTGGGTAGTTGACAGAGGAGAGGGGGCGGAGTGTGGAGGGAAAGAAAGAGCTAGAGACAGACAGAGAATTCCCAGCTTTCTGGGGTGGGCTCTTACACATTTGTTTTTCTTATTTATGCTATTGAGAACAGAGATGACACTGAAGCAGCATGCTATTTTGGGGTGACAAAAACCAGCAACAAGAGGTACTGCCTAAGTCTAATGTAGCTTCTTTTTCTAGCCCATGTTTCCAGATATTTCTCATGAAGCCAGATGAAGCTTGCAGGTTTGGAAGCATGGTGGTGCATAAATGGAAGCGCCCAGCTTTGCAATCTCTTAATGCAAGGGATTCATTTTCTTTTTTCCAATATAGAAATTTGATATCATTACTAAATACAGTTCTATGATATTTGTTGATTTATATATGATGTATTTGTATAAAACATGTGGGGGAGAAGTTTACTCAAGTTTCAAACCCTTTTAAAGAGCTGAGTCGTCATAGGAATACCATAAACAGTCTGATACTGGATCTAAGCCCACTACTCTGCATGCCTTTTGCCTCCCCAAAACTCACAGAGAACATAGGCTGACCAGGTTTCTAGAAGACACCATTTAACATAAGGAAATACAATTAAGGAGTAAGTTTGAGGGAGAGGGTCTTACCTTTGGGGAATCAGCTTCTAGAGTGATTAGGAAGGGGAGCTTATGACAAAATGTAATATAAAAATTAAGTAGAAATAGTTAATTTAAGTTCATGAAAATAAAGGAACTTAATAATTAAACACAGTCCCAAATCCCTCAATCACTCTTTAGTAAGATATATTAGCATAACAGATTTTTCTTTAGGTCAGCATCTAAGCAGGCTGATGATTTGAATATTTTATTTATAAATTCTTGGAAATTTAGTTGGAAATCCTATGATGACTCTTGAGATTTAAGGACACACTCTTCCCCCAGCATGCATTTAAAACTATCATCCGAATCTATAGGAATTGTTTGTTATGCTTTTATACAGAGAAGAATGGATAGAACTTTCTGGAGCTGAAAGTTTGGGGGCAAGGAGGTTAGAGAACATTTTTAGGGGTTGAGTAGGAGACCTAGAAATATACAAAATCAACATTTTATATTTCAGATGAGTTTTAGGACACCCTCCCATGCAAAATGTGGTCAGACATTGATAGGGTTCCTGGGAAGTGGGTGATGAGGGAATACAATAAAATCTTACTGCAAAAGACTAGGCCTAAATGAATGTCCAAAGATGTCGTGCATTGGGACCCATTTATAGCACCATTACTCCCCACTGTCATAGTTTTAGAGTGAACTTTTAATTTGAAAGGGAGATAAAAACAATACCAATTAATACAATAATTACAATTTTGACCCACTTTTTAAAATAATTTTCTGAAATACTTTAGATCTAAATTTGATGAAATGTTCTTCTATGTTTGCTAATCGATTCATGTCAATAGCTGGGATCAGTATAAATCCAGATTATATTAGAATTCAAACCTTTTAGAAGGAAAGCTTGACTCCTTTTCTTTTGAGTTATCGGCAGTAATCAGAAGGTTTCTCCACAAGGCAGTCTTTGACATTTCATCAGAAATATTGATCACAGATGGATCATCTCTAGATAGTTTACCCAAAATGAAATAATAAATAATAAATAAGCAATTGAAGATGTTTAGTGATAGAAACAACTGTAGGACAATCATATGCCTCTATATAGATATAATACTTTTGATAATTAAAAATTAAGAAGTATTAAATAGTTTTCTCAATTATTAAAACATTTATGAAAAATAAAAATCTAGACAATATTTTCTAGTTACATAGAAACTGGTTTTGGCTACAGTTTTCCAAATTCATTTCAAATTACAGAGATCAGGTGCTGCATTGCATGTTCACTGCTTAGCCTCTTCCCCTAATATTTGTAGCAGAGCAGACACACTTCACTCTCTGCTTAGACTCGACAGGGGCTCCCACTCACTCAGAGAAAAAGGCAAGTAGATGGACTATAACACTCTGTTCCCACCTCACCTTCCTACTTCATCTCCTGCTCTTACTCCCCTGCTCCTTCGTCTCCAGCCATAATGCAATGGCTTCCTGACTGTTATGAATTAACATAAAGCTTGTTGCTGCCTAAAAACATTGTACCTGCTCTTCTTTCTTGTGCCTGCAATGTTCCTTCACATGGTACAAACCTGTCCCTCCTTTGTTCAAATGCCACCTACTAAAACAGCCCTTTGCTGACTATTCTATTTAAATTTTCTATTTCTATCTTCTCAAAGCACTACCATTCCTCTTTTTTCACTTTTTATTTTTATTCTACTTTTTATTATCTGAAATAGTATACTATTATATTTGTTGGTGTGTTTATTTTCTGTCTCCCTCCCCCTCTAGTCTACTTGAATATAAGCTTTACGGAGGATTCTTGACTATTACCCCACTGCTGTTCCCTGACAGAGCCTGGCACTTCATACTTACTCAACAAATATCCTATATAATAAAAGACTAATATACTAAGTGTCTCGTCATTTGTTCAACCAATTAAAGCATAATATGATAATGATATGCTAAGGCCACTTAACCACTTGCTATGATGTGCACTGACCACCAGGGAGCAAATGCTTTAACTGGTAGGTTAGCTTGTTGCTGGGGTTCGGCTGATCAGGACTGAGCAAGATGGCCAGACTTGCCCTGGAGCCCTCCGACAGCCCCTCCCGGCTGGCCAACCTCCCACATCTCTCCCTGGCCCCATCGGGCACCAGTGGAGTCCCTTGGCCTGTCCTGCACTCTCTCACAATCCAGGACCCCTGGGGCAATGTCAGAGAGCCTGTTTCCACCCATTCCCGCAGGCTAGGCTGAGGGACCCCCACTGCACTGGTGCAGCGAACCCCTAGTCTGTTAAATAAATGAAGGCACCCTGTATATTTGGTGAGGTCTTTCTCAATGGCTGGGGGAGCTTGTAATATCAGCACGTATACCAGGCTTGGTGCTTTTTTGTTTGCATTTTTAAATGGCACCAATTATAGGTGACATTCATAATGTTCCAAAACATTCCCAGGGCTAGGAACACAACCAAAATGTAGCAGAGACAAATCATAGGCCAAGTCAAGGAAAGTTTCATTGATTGAGAAAATAGCACTCTCACTACACATAAAAAAAGATTATCTGCAGTGGAAAAAGAAAGAAAGAGAAGGAGGGAGAGAGGAAGGGAAAATCCTAGCCTGACCTCACATGGCTTTCACTGGTAGTTTTCACAAGAGGGCAACAAATCTAAATTTTAAGAGAAACACTAAGGGTCTAGAGCAGTGATTTGCAACCTTCCTAATGCTTTAATACAATTCCTCATGTTATGGTGACTCCCAACCATAAAATTATTTTTGTTGTCATTTCATAACTGTAATTTTACTACTGTTATGAATCATAATGTAAATATCTGTGTTTTCTGATGGTCTTAGGTGACCCTGCTAGCAGTTCTCAACCTGTGGGTCACAACAGGTTGAGGAACCACACATGAGGAACTATATTAAAGGGTCGAGGCATTAGGAAGGTTGAGAACCACTAGTCTAGAGCAACACCTTGGGTCTCATAGGCCTCTTTCCTTGCCTAATCTGTACATTACTTATTAATTCCTCTAATTCACCTAGCCTTTGGGAACTCAAAGCATAAAATCAAGTAATTCCCAACAGAGTGTCATGTGGCATACAAGATTTTTAAGATATGTGACAGTCTTGTGAGCAAATAAGTTTGGAAAATGTTGGATTAAACCAGTGAACTTTTTTTTTTAATGCAATACTACTTAGATTTCTGAATATGCCAATGTGCTTTGTGAATTTACAAACTGGAATACAGTATGGGACATTTTCCAAACTTATTTAACTATATAATCCTTTTGAAACTGGTATCATATGAAAGTAGGTTTCTATAGAATACACTTGAGAAAATGCTGATTCAACTAAACAATCAATTGGACTTTAAAATTTAAATATTGTGTTTAAAAAGATAAAGTACTTTCTAAACTTGTGCCTATGCTTAAGTGGTACATAATTATATATGTTTAATTATATATGTTTTAAATCTAGAAAATATGATTTTATAGTAAGACCCTGAAGATCTAGAGACTATTATTTTTTAACACTATAACAAATTTCCTCCTCAGAGAAAAGTATCTTCTACTTTTTTACTGGCATTGCTTTATATTATTCTTAAGTACTTTGAGACTGTATGTAGAATTTTTTAGCCAGATACTTTCAAAATTTTTATTGTAATTTATAGGAGTTTGCTTTCTTTTGCTATATCTTTGTGCATAAAGACAATTAGTATATTTTAGAGAGTTACATAAATATTTCCTAAAATGACTGGTAAAATTCCCCTTAGGAAATAGATTACTTCTTTGGGAGTACCTTTTAGGGATAATCTGAAACATTTAGCTGTGATCAGTTTAGTGAATACCCAGCTCATTTATCCCAGAATTGAATCTTGACTGGTCTTCAGATGCTACTTTCAGAGGATACAAAAGAGAGCTTTCATATCCATTATAACATATGAGAAGAAAAGACTTAAAATAGTAGCTCCATGTCCCCTCTTCTTCATTTTAAGCTACTTGGCTACAGTCACATAGCTATTAGTGACAAAATTTACTACTGGGACAGAATAATCTAATTCCTACTTTCAGTTCTTTCTACTTTAATATAACTTCAGCGAACCTCTATAGGAATCCATGTAGTACAGAATTTTTAATAGAGCATATAACAAAATGTGCCATTTCTCCAATTGTCTGTTTTCACCTTTGTCTTACCTATAATGCCCTTCCAATGGGAGTTGTACTGTACCCTCATCTTCCATAGCTAGCATACTTTGTTCTTCCTGGAAAGATAAATGTAAAATATGTAAGTGAACCTGATGAGTCTCCCTTTTACATTGAAGAAGAAACATAGATTAATATTTCTCTATTTCATTAACCCCAGAACCTTCCACTCTGTTTGCACTCATTAATGCTAGCACAGGTCCCTTCAATGAAGAAAGCATTCACTACTAAGAACACAAGTAATTAATGAAAGTCTCATATCACAAAGTAATTTAAATGCTAACAACAGTCTTTTTCATGTTAATTTCCAAGCAGATTTAAAAAAAAAAAATCAATCTGCCCTAACTGCTTTGCTCCTTGGTTAGAGTGTTGGCCCGAGGACTGAAGGGTCATGGGTTCAATTCTGGTCAAGGGCATATAGGGCAGCTGCAGGCTCAGGGAGTGTGCAGGACACAACCTATCAATGTGTCTCTCTCACAATGATATTTCTCTCCCCATCTCTTCACTTCCCTCCTACACTCTCTAAAAATCAATGGGGGAAAAAAAATCCTCCATTGAGGATTAACAAACAAACAAAACAAATCAATCTAAATTTTACAAGGACAAAAGTATGAGTAATATAATAATTTTCATTGTTGTAAAGTAGAAATTATATTCCCAAAATACTCTATTAAAAGGGAATGAGAGATGTATTTAGAGCACTGGTTCTCAAACTTTAGTTTACATTAGAATAATTTAAAGTCCTTATTAAAAATACACATTGCTGGGCCCCACCTTTAGACTCAATAGGTCTAAAGTAGGGCCCAAAAATTTACATCTCTAATGAGTTTCCAGGTGACAGATTATGCTGTTCTGAAGACCACACTTTGAGAACCATTATTGGAGAGACTGGAGAGACTTGGAAAAGGATAGTAAAAGATATCTTCTTGTATGGACCAAAACACAGATGTGTTTTCCACTTACGGATGCATCTCAGGCTTTTGCTTTATGCTTCAGGTTTTTTCTTATAATGACAACATCCCACCCTTCCCAAAGGGTGGAATTGCTTTATATATTTATTTTTTCAGATATAACATTTTAAAACTATATATTTGAGATAAATATAATCTTGTTACATACTAAAATGTCCTGCTATAGTTATCAATAATGTTATCATCAACTTCTTTCCATACAACAAAAAAGAAATTTAGTTTATCTGTAGATTATAGCTCCAATTTAATGCATTTGTTTTCAAAGGATTAACTAGTAATGCTCAAGTTCCGAGAACTATTTGGAGCCATTAAAAATATTAGAATTATTGTCTTAAAGTCCAAAAATGGAATTTTAAGTTGTATAAAGATGAAAAGCTAGGAAGGTCCCTGACCAAATGGGAACTGAAAAGAGAAAATAGGAATAACCTGGAGGCTCATTGCCTTCCCTCTTTCAGTAGCTTAGCAGTAGCTTGGCTGATTTAAATTGGCTTCCAGAGAGACATGACCTTTGGTGGATGGCATTATTCTTGGCATGCAGGGCTGTTCTTAGCAACCTCTATATGCTGACCTTGGCCCTCAACTTGCATGTTGCCTAGTCTGAAGACCACTAGCTGTATTTCTTGTTACTTAAAGACTTAAAGAAACAGTGTTTGCTAGAGTCTCTTCAACTAACCCATGAAAACATAATATAATTAATATGATATAATTAATATAATATAATATAATATAATATAATATAATATAATATAGGCATGTCTCATTCAAACTCTTGTGGTACTTGCTTCCATATCCAACCTGTTGACCAAGGTCGGCTCTCTGCTGGGACCTTGGCCATGTTGCACACAGAATATCTATACCCAAGCTTATGCTATGGAACAGTGAGAGGCCAGGGGAGTGAATGAGTTCTGCTCTCTCCCTGCTTCTCAGTGCCCCGTCCCCCAAACCCTATGTTACATTTATATTCTGTGGTGCCAATGGTATGTGTCGGTTATCCCTTTGCATTGCTGAAATAAATTCTATTGTCTTTTTCTGTTGTTCTTAAGGAAAAAAATATTTTAAGAACCATCATATGTTCTTTATTGCTTGTGTATTATGCTTAGTCCCCTTGGCATATGGCAGTGCTATTAGAATTAATTTACAGTAAATAGATAGTACCATTTGTTTTAAATTACACATTTAAGCATCTGAGCAGAGCAAATCTTTAGTTCAAATTGAGGCATGTCTTGCAAATAGGTTAGTCACTATACATGGAACATAATATACATGACATGTTAATTTATATGCACATTCTTAAGACCACCAACAGAGCATATATATCCTTCCAGATAGATGTGGTTATCTTTTTTTTCTATAGAAAAGGTTAACTGAATAAACGTGATGGACATAAAGAGGAAACATTCAGTGATCCCAAATGCTATTTAAGTAACACCAAGATACAAGGAAAATGCAATTATTTACTTGATTATCCACTGAAAGGTAAGCTTGGTACATAGTATCTTTTCTGACCAACTCAGAACAAATTCTCAAAAAGCCAGATAGAAAGGTTTAATAAAGGAGCAAAGTTTAAAAAAAAAACTAAGAGAACAGTGCCGTCAATGTTTAAGTGACCTGGCAGCAGAAAACCAAGACTCAAGATTCAATCTAACAGAAAAAAACAAATTGGATCAAAGCTTTGAGAACAATTTTGTTTTTATCTCAGATGATTTTCCACTTTTCTCTCAAATTGCTTTCAATAATTATTTTGCACTCTGTGGCTTGTTAGCATGTGTGGGCTTTATACTAGTCATAATTCTATCCAAACAAAAACTCATCACCTCTAAAGATAGCATTCCCAAGCCATGCTTATCTGAAGAGAACGTGGCAGAGCAGCCGCTGCCTCTCATGCCAGAAGGAGGCTGGGTGGGCCCCGGTGCTCTGGATGGAGGGCCGGCTACACTCAGGCAGCACTGAGGAAGCCAAAAATTGAGACTTTCTGGGGAGGAGCAGTCAAATCAGACATTAGACGTCACGACAATCGCAAACTAGTTTATCGCAATCATACAGTAAAAGAAAGGGAGAGCATAAAGCTGAGTATCCATCACATTTTAAGTCAGAAGTACTTCAATCACACAGAGTCCATCAAAAATATGCTGAATCCTACCTACAACATGGTGAAAATCTTAAAAGGATGATGGTCAAAGTCTACCCAAGAACATTTGAAGGATTTTGCCAATTTGACTAGAGGAATATTCATACGATGATTCGAATACCATATTTTAATTAAAATAATCCAAAGTCTTCTTCAGATACCAGATAAATGAAGGACAGTTAATTCCATATCCAGTGAAAGGCAGGAAAATTAAGGCTTAAAAAAATCTATTCAAAAGCACCCAAACATTTACTGAGCATGTATTATGAGATAGGCATACTTTAGCAGCTATTCATAAATCCATTTAACAAATATATATTAAGCATCATCTACATGACAGATAGTCCCCTAGATATTAGGGATACAGCAATGAAAAGGAAGATATAAACCCTACTCTTATAAGATGAGAAGCATCACCTTAAAAACTATAAGTTTTTAAGATACCACAGAGAAAGTGGTATCTGAGCCCATCTTATTTGATCAGTAGAAAGGAACAATCTCTAGGTAGTAAAAAGGAAGAAATTCTAGGTAGGCCAAGGATAAAAACTGTCTATAAATAAGGTGTATTTGCATGACAATAAACAACTAGCCTGGCTGGAGCCAAAAGTCTGTGCTGAGTATTAGTGGAAAATAAAATTGGAGTTAAATTATGAGGTGTTTTGATAAATAGGATGCTATATATAACATTGTATTATGAATCTAAATTATATTTTCTGATAGCATAAAAACATACCATGTTACCTAACAACTGCTCTACTTTAGTGAAACAGGTAAAGTTTATATTTATATAAGAGCCCCCAATTAGGCCAAAGTGCAAACAACAGCAAAAAGCCAATGTTCACAAAAATATTTAGAGTATTACTCGTCGATAAATATTCAGCAATTTTAGAATTCATAGATTTTTAAGAAATAGAGGGGACTTCAAGTTTAACCCCTTTATTTTATCCAAGAGAAAAACAAGGAAAGCCGAAGAATGTGTCTACCATTTCCTTCCTAAATTAGTGATAGAATAGATAATGCTGCAAAAATTATAAACATATATAATATATTATATACACACATATATACAATATGTTTAAGGCCATAAAATATTATATCTCTAAGAGGTATTTTTAATACTCCCAACAGATAGAAGAGTCAACACATATATTTTCCACTTTAATTATGAAAGCCAAAAAGAAATAAAAGGGGAGGAGTAGTCCACACAGAATTCATATGAATAGATGGACGCATTATATGGTTTTCATCAGAATGTTTGTCTCTAAATGACTTAATTAAATTATTATAAAATACAAAAGTTCTGATAGAGTAATCTTGGATTTAAAATACGTTCTGTAAATACAGGTTCTTATGATTTTAGAAAGTCTTATCTTAAATTTTAGCATGCATCAGAAATAATCTGTATATCTTTTTAACTGAGTACAGGCCCTATCCCCAAAGTTTTGAATAGAAGATCTGAGTAGCATCCAATAATTTGTCTTTCTAACAAGTTGCAGGTGTCAGCTGATACAGCAGAGATCCTAGGACTACACTATGAAAACCCACTGCTTGAAGAAAAATATGCTGGCCTCAGTCTAAGATTCAATTAGAAATAACATTTGTCTATGTAATAACTAAGACATGCTTCCCAAATCCAC
>PVJN01049678.1:0-15132 GCA_004026805.1 Lasiurus borealis
TAAATATTTGTTGAAAGAATGAAGGACTTTACTGTACTTTATATTTTTTTCTTAAGCTTGTCATTCTTGTAGAATTATATATAGGAACTAGAGGCCCATTGCACGAAATTTGGGCAGGAGGAGGGAGGGGTTCCTTCAGCCCAGCCTGCTCCCTCTCCAATCTGGGACATCCCTCTCACAATCCATGACTGCTGGCTCCCAACTGCTCACCTGCCTGCCTTCCTCATTGCCCCTAACTGCTTCTGTCTGCCAGCCTGATAACCCCCTAACCACTCCTCTGCTAGCCTGATTGATGCCTAATTGCTCCCCTGCCAGCCTGTTTGCCCCTAACTGCCCTCCCTTGGGGGTCTGGTCACCCCTAATTGCCCTCCCCTGCAGGTCTGGTCACCCCAAACTGCCCTCTCCTGCAGGCCTGGGTCCCCCCAACTGCCCTTCCCTGCAGGCCTGGTCACCCCAAACTTCCCTCGTATGCTGGCCTGGCCACTCCTAACTGCCCTCCCTTTGCAGGTCTGGTCCCTGCCAACTGCCCTCCCCTGCTAGCCATATTGTGGTGGCCATCTTGTGTTCACATGGGGGCAGAATCTTTTGACCACATGGGGACAGTTATCTTGTGTGTTGGAGTGATGGTCAATCTGCATATTATTCTTTTATTAGATAGGATAGAGGCCTGGTACACAGGGTGAGAGGGGAGCAGCTGGTTTGCCCTGAAGGGTGTCCTGGATCAGGGTGGGTGCTCCCATGGAGTGTGGGGTGGTCTGGGCGAGGGGCCTGTGGTGGTTTGCAGGATGGCCACGCCCGCGTGTTCCCCTACTCCCCGCCCTTACCCCTGACCCAAGCAGAGGTCCTGGTATCTGAGATTTATTTATCTTCTTGGAGCAGAGCCAAGCCTTCTGCTGGCTAGGGGCAGCAGCCATTGAAACTATGATGCCTTAAGCGAAGGCCTCAATAGGTCAGGGTATGGGAAAACTTGGCTTCCTTCATTGCCAGGGGCAACCTAAACCTCCCTCCTGCTTTCTCTGTGGCCATCACCATCTTAGTTGGGTTAATTTGCATACTGGCACTGATTGGCTGGTGGGTGTAGCAGAGGTAAGGTCAATTTTCATATCACTCTTATTACATAAGATGGGGCAGTCCTCCTGTTTATAAATATGTGTATATAGCTTAATTTTAATGACATTTTATAACATTTTAATATTTCTTTAGTTTTTAATATGAATAACATTATGTAAGTAGGTGAAATAACAATATTGTCTGCCATAAGAATATTTCAAATACAGATAAAGATGTATTATTTTAGTAAATTAGTAATTTAGTGTTGCTTGTTTTTCCAGGTTGCCAAAGAAAGTGTATTGCAGTTTTACCCGAAAGCTAATATCATAGCCTACCATGACAGCATCATGAAGTATGCTCTAATTATTATGTTGCAAAATTGTTTGTTGTGAACTTTTAAGTTTTACTAACGTATAAGATATTTTTATTAGCCAAATATATGAGCTTGAAGTCATTCTACTTTTTAAAAAAATGTTTTTTTCTAGAATAATTGAATGTGATCGTTTGTGCCCACATAAGTTGAGTGGCATTCTTGTAATAAGTGTGTGTGTGTGTGTGTGTGTGTGTGTGTGTGTGATTTGAATGATTTAGATAAGAGATAATGTATTTTAATACTTTCAATAAATAACTTCGAAACTGAATATAAGAATCTCATAGACTTGTTTTAAATAAAAATGTATTCTAAACTATGATAAATCTTTATGTGATGATTCAGATTTTTCTAAATATATTGCTCTCATTCTGATTGATTTCAGTTGTGGTCTTTTTCAGTTCCTTCCCACGATAATTCATTTTTTAGGACTGTGATTTCTATAACATTACACTAACTGCTCTTCTGCCTAACTGTGATGGAGCAGAAGTTTTAACGGTATATAAATATGCTGTGATCTTAGTAAAATAGGTTAAATATAACATTTTGGAGGTGTCAGGTCATAGGACCTCAATTCTTTACCTATAGTTATGTAACTCACAAGTAAACAGTATTAAAATTGAGTTCTTATATAAGGTCTGGAATTAGAGGAAGTTTTATACTTTCTCAGGGAATTTGTATCTCTAGCTTTTTATTCTTGGGATGTTTGCTCTACATTCCTGCCTATAGCTCTGTAACACCCTTACTCTGTGTTATTTTCCCAATGCTGCTAAAAGCAGGGACTCTAGGGGCCTGATCCTAACCATGTGAGGTGAAGCCAGAGGCCGGGCAGGTCCTGGGAATGTGTTCTTTGTATGTTCCCAGGCACTTGCTGCCCGGAGAAGCCCTTTTGGGACTAGTGAGGTCATGCCATCTTTATTCTAGTTGGAGATCCTGCACTTATGCCCTAGGTCAGTGGTTGGCAAGCCACGGCTTTTGAGCCACATGCAGGTCTTTGGCCCCTTGAGTGTAGCTCTTCAACAAAATACCACAGCCTGGACAAGTCTATTTTGAAGAAGTGGTGTTAGATGAAGTTTAAGTTTAAAAAATTTGGCTTTCAAAAGAAATTTCAATCGTTGTACTGTGATATTTGACTTTGTTGACTAATGAGTTTGCCAGCCACTACCAGCTGGCCAAAAAGGATGTGTAGTCTATAGGGATTATCGGGGAGTAATTTCTTTAAAATCCACTTAATGGTGTTTAGAAAAAGTCAAACCTGTGTAAATGGTAGAGAGCCCTAATTATACCAGTTATTTTTGCACTATTTAATATAGTAATAGTGGTTTTTTAGGACCTTGTATTATATACTGTGAAGATCATATATGTAAGGCCAGTTATTTTGTTGACCTTTTTGTGTTTTGCTTTGTAGCCCCGACTATAATGTGGAATTTTTTCGACAATTTATATTGGTTATGAATGCTTTAGATAACAGAGGTGAGATTATTTTAATACTTTTAATTTCTAAGTATTTTTCTTCCCCCATAACAAGGCTGTTTACACATTTAGAATTAATCAAAATATTTTCTTTTGAGTTAGAACCTAAGTAGAAGTGTCATCAGGCTTAAGTCTTGTCTAATGATTGTAATTTTAATTAAAACTGGTTCCAGACAGGAATTTAACTGTCATATATTCTGCTGTTCTACCAAAAGGTGTGAATGGATACAAAGGAACTTAAAATACTAAAAAGAGTAACTACATAGGATGCATGCTTGGGTGTTTGATTCAGATTATCCCAGCACTTAAACAGTATCATACCCTTCATCAGTGTGGAAATCTAAGAATTACCAATGTCTTATCAGATCTCACCCTGGGAATGTGAAAACCTATAAGACCAGTTCAGACTTAAAGACCCATATTTCTTGAGTTGCCTAGATGATTCTAAAGTGCAATTAGGACTGAAAACCACTGTTTTGAGAATGAGGCAACAGGACCCCAAAGTTAATACAGAAGCTATGGCTCTTGAATTATTTTAAGTATATCTGGTGCTGTAAGATAGTGGATTCTATTAGATTATATCCCAATTCAACTTTTCACACTATGCGGTGATGTCTTGTATAATCTAGTATTATATAGCTAGTCATCGTTAGCAAATCGGTGTGTCTGTAATGTGGGATGAAAATGCTTAATATTTCTTGCCTGTAATTACTTCCACATGTAAAATACATATGTCAAGTGAGTCTGTAACAATTTGGGCCAGAAATACCAAAGGAAAAAAACATACAGAGTAGCTTGAGGAAGAGTCAGGATGACTCTTAACTGGATTCATCTTTCACCTAGCTTTATACTGCCTTAATAGTTCCAACTTGCTATTCCATGTTCTAAACTTACATGTATTATTTGATAATTGTATTAGAATAATAGCAAGTTAAGGAATAGGAACACATTGAAACAAGGTTAAAAGAGTAGGCACAGCAATAGAAGTAGAAGATGGCACTTTGGAATTTAAAAAATAGATATAGGAGTACTTTTCCTGGAGTAAATTTATGATATAAATTCCTTATGTTTGAAATTTTGCTGGTGAATATTTCTTAAGTGTCTGTAACAGTTGAATTATTCTGGTCATAGCTGTAAGAAAATTGCATGTAATCTGGCCGGTGTGCCTCAGTAATTGAGCTTCAACCTGGAGGTCTTGGATTGATTCCTGGTCAGGGCACATCCTGTTAACATGGTTGTGGACTTAATCCACAGTAGGGGGAGTGCAAGAGGCAGCTGATCAATGATTCTTATCATTGGTGTTTCTTTTTACTTTTGTATTTTTTTATTCCTCATTCAAGGATATTTTTTTCCATTGCTTCCTAGAGAGTGGAAGGAGTGGGAAGAAGGGGAGAGAGAGAGAAAAACATGGATATGAGAGAGCCACATTGATTGGTTGCCTCCTGCACATGCTCCTATTGGGGTTGGGGAACCTGCAACCGAAGTACATACCGTACGTAGATCAGGAATTCAATCATCTAAGGGCCGACCCTCTAACCACTGAGAAAACCAACCGGGGTTCTTCCTCTCACTTCCTCTCTGATATAGAAAACAAAACAAAACACATATTTAAAAAAAAAAAGGCCATGCCTTTGTGGTGTGGCTCAGAGGTTGAATATTCACATATGAACCAGGAGTTCACAGTTCAATTCCTGAACAGGACACATTCTCAAGTTGTGGGCTTGAGCCCATCTGCAGGTGGGTCATGCAGGAGGCAGCTTATCAATGATTCTCATTATTGATGTTTCTAACTTTCTCCCTCTCCCTTCCTCTCTAAAATCAAATACTTAAAAAAAAAACCTTTATTGTTCAGATTATTACAATTGTTCCTCTTTTTTCTACCCCACCCTCTGCCCTTATTTCCCCCCACTCCTTCCCGTCCTCATCCATAGGTGTATGATTTTGTGCAGTCTCTCCCTGCACTCCCCATACTCTTTTCCCCCTGAGGATTGTCAGTTCACTCCCTTTCTCTGCTCCTAATTCTATTATATTCACCAGTTTATTCTGTTTTTCAGATTTTTTTATTTACTTGATTTTTAGATTCACTTGTTGATAGATATGTATTTGTTGTTTATAATTTTTATCTTTACCTTTTTCTTCTTCCTCTTA
Source organism: Lasiurus borealis (assembly GCA_004026805.1). Classification (NCBI taxonomy): domain Eukaryota; kingdom Metazoa; phylum Chordata; class Mammalia; order Chiroptera; family Vespertilionidae; genus Lasiurus; species Lasiurus borealis. The sequence goes on from PVJN01049678.1 coordinate 5,042, forward strand.
AAGAATACCTTTCAGCATTTCATATAATACTAATTTGGCGGTAATGAACTCCTTTAGCTTTTTCTTATCTGTGAAGCTCTTTACCTGCCCTTCAATTCTGAATGATAGCTTTGCTGGGTAGAGTAATCTTAGTTATAGGTTCTTGATATTCATCACTTTGAATATTTCTTGCCACTCCCATCTGGCCTGCATAGTTTCTGTTGCAAAATCAGCTGACAGTCATATGGGTGTGCCCTTGTAGGTAATGAACTTTAACTCTTGCTGCTTTTAATATTCTCTCTGTCTTTTGCTCTTGGCATGTTAATTATGATGTTTCTTGGTGTGGTCCTCTTTGGATTCCTTTTGTTTGGGGTTCTGTGTGCTTCCTAGACTTGTTAAGTCTATTTCTTTCACCAGGTGTGAAAAGTTTTCAGTCATTATTTTTTCAAATAAGTTTTCAATATCTTGCTTTCTCTCTTCTTCTGGCACCCCCATAATTTGGATGTTGGTATGCTTGAAGTTGTCCCAGAGGCTCCTTGCACTATTCATATTTTTGGATTCTTTTTGCTTTTCTTGTTGGTTGTTTTTTACTTTGTATTTCAAATCTTTGACTTAATTCTTGCAATCCTCTAGTCTGCTGTGGGATCTCTGTATAATTTTTTAATTTTAGTCAGTGTATTAATTTCTAGTTGGTCCTTTTTCATATCCTCAAAGGTCTCACTAAATTTATTGGCCTTTTCTAGAAAATTCTTGAAAACCTTATAAACCATGGTTTTAAACTCTATCCACCATTTGTTTTCCTCCATTTCTCTCATTTGTGACTTGTTTCTTTGTCCCGCATTTTGGCTGCTTCCTGAGTTGATAGAGTGGGTTTGTGTGCTAGGTGTCCTATGGGGCTCAGTGGCTCAGTCCCCCTAGTGGACATTCATGATACACGCCTTTGTGGGCTGTGTGCACATTCTTGTAGTTAAGTCTTGATTGGTGTTGGTATCACTGGGAGGAATTGACCTCCAGGCCAGTTGGTTGTGAGGATCAACTGTGTCTATGCTGGGAGAACTGTGCTGGAAACACCCTTATGAGACAAGACTTGCAAAAGCCTCTGTGCTCAGCTTGGATGGGGAGGAATCTCAGGGAGGACCAGACAGCAAGGCTTTTCCTCAGCCTTGCCCTAAGACGCCCCTGCGTCTCAGTGTCCATGGTAATCGCTGCAAGCACCTCTGAGAGAAAGCCCCCCTCGAGTTTCGTCCACTGCCAGACAGTTCAGTTTCCCCCCAAATGACTCTGGGTCCCCACAGTCTTGCCCAGAACTGGAGTTTGGAGCCATTGGGAGCTTTAGTCTCCTCCCAGTTGAGAAAGTCAGCTGTGTACTCAGTTCCCTGCCCTCTCTGTGTGCACACCTCAGTACCTCTGTCTTCTGCAGCTCTTCTGAGTCTCATTGTGCTTTTCTCTTTTTTTTCTAGTTATAGAATTTCCACTTAGCCAGCCTTCTTGTGTTTCTGGATGGTGTCCGTTTTGTCTTTTAGTTGTAGTTTTGAAATGGTTGTGCAAGGCAGCAGTTTAGGTGTTTATCTTGGTTTCACCCCTAAAATCAATAAATACTTAAAAAAAAAAAGGAAAGAAATTGCATGTAAAATAAAAATAATAAATTGTGAGGGTAAATGTCAACCTAATTAAAGGTTAATTAATTTTTTTTTTTTAAATTATTGAAATTTTTTTTTTTACAGAGGAAGAGAGAGGGATAGAGAGTTAGAAGCATTGATGAGAGAGAGAGAGAGAGAGAGAGAGAGAGAGACATAAATCAGCTGCCTCTTCTACACCCCCTACTGAGAGAGAGAGAGAGAGAGAGAGACATAGAGACATAGATCAGCTGCCTCTTCCACACCCCCTACTGGGTATATGCCCGCAACCAAGGTACATGCCCTTGACCAGAATAGAACCTGGGACCTTTCAGTTTGCAGGCCGACGCTCTATCCACTGAGCCAAACCGGTTTCAGCAAAGGTTAATTAATTTCTTCTTTTCTCCCATAAAGTCCTGCTAACTAGTATTTCTCTTTCAGCTGCCCGCAACCATGTTAATAGGATGTGTCTGGCAGCGGACGTCCCTCTTATTGAGAGTGGAACTGCTGGTTATCTTGGGCAAGTAACTACTATCAAAAAGGTAAAAAACTTTTTTTATGTACTTTCCAGATCCTTATTTGGGCCTCTAAGATGTCGACTTTGGATTTATATGATACTAGTGGCTCGTTGCATGAAGATTCGTGCAATACACATTTCTTTCCCTGGCTGCCGGCACTTGGGATCCAGATCTTCACTCTGGCCACAGCGGTGAAGCCAAGCATCACTGTGGTTGGAATGGAGAAGCTTGGCCTCTTCAGTCTTTGTCTTTGCTCCACGCCTTCATATGCAAATTAACCTGTCATCTTTGTTGCATACTCACTCCTGATGGACTGGTGGGCATCATGGAGACACAACCAATTTGCATCTTCCTCTTTTATTAATGTAGATGGGCTGGTCAGGATCCAGGACATAAAGAATTTTGTGCCCCTACAAAATTTAGGATACCATAAAGGTACCCCTAAAGAGTATAGATATTTTTATCTTTGCTACTTTGGGTCTTATAACGTGTATATTAAAATCTGTAGACTCTGATAAGCATAATGAACTTGACTTTTAAAATTCCTTGTAGACCTGAGACATATCATGTTATAGTTGATATATGGTAAACCAGGCTTCTAAAAAGTGACTTTTTGTGTAAAAAAGTCTGATCTGAAGAGTATGCTGAAAAATATTTTTGGTGTATTTGAAATGTTTCAAATGTTTTGATAAAACTAGAGAATACCAAGTATCAGTGTACTCATAACTCAGTTTTATAAAATCTCAGCATTGTAATTAATTTCCTGTTCACATCTTTTTTCTTTTCTTTATTTAAATTTTATTGATTAATTAGACAAAGAGACAGAGAGAAAAAGATAGGAGATAGACATCAATTTGTTGCTCCCCTTGTTTATTTGTTCATTGGTTGGTTCTTTTTTAAAAAATATTTTTTAATTGATTTTTTTACAGAGAGGAAGGGAGAGGGACAGAGAGTTAGAAACATCAATGAGAGAGAAACATCGATCAGCTGCCTCTTAAACACCCCCTACTGGGGATATGCCCGCAACCAAGGTACATGCCCTTGACCAGAATTGAACCTGGGACCTTTCAGTCCACAGGCCAACGCTCTATCCACTGAGCCAAAGCGGTTTGGCTTTTCTTTTAATTCTTTCAAGAATCTAAACATAAATACATTCGAAGAATGATTTTAATAGATTTTGAAACTAAAGAAATTACAATCTACTAGAAATTTGCTCTTTTTATGTATTATTTGGCAGTTTACTTATCTTAAAAAGTCTAGTTCTATTTTCTTTTAATTGTCACAAATACTCCTATTTAGTACCAGAGGCCTGATGCACGTAATTCATGCAAGAGTAGGCCTTCCTTCCCCTGGCTACCAGCACCGGCTTCCCTCTGGCACCTGAGACCCAGGCCCTGGGCTTCTCTCTGGCCATTGGCAGGCACCTGGGACCAGTCTTCCCTCACAGCTCTGGCTTCTTGGCATATTATATTACTCTTTTGTTATTACAGAATATCTTTCTACAGACTCGTAATATCAAAGTGTATTGGATTTAATGAAATCAGTGGAGGCTTTCAGATCTGTAGATAAGTCAATGCAGTTCTTTTTTTCTCAGCTGTGAAATGGGAGATAACTGCCTACAATAAAGCATATTGGAAGGTCCCAGAAATGGTTTTATGGGGAAAACCCTGGATCTGCTGTAGTTAATATTAAAACACTATTTGCAGGTTTTTGTTCTTTAACCATTATTTGAAAAGTACTTCTTACTATGATTCTGAGATACTATGTATTAAAACTGAGGTTGAGAATGGCTGAGAGGAAAAATATTCATTTGAAGGTTTTGAAAAATTATCTCAGGTACTGTAGACATAGGGATTTCTTACAAGTGTAACTTAAAAAGGTAACCCTGTCAGCAAAATGAAGAATATTTCTATTTCATTTGATAATACCTAGTATTTTTCCATGTATCCGATAGGATAGGTCTTGAAATACATAATTACTTTTAGTTTATTTAGTTTTTAAGATAAGACTGAATAATCTACACTAATGAAAGAGTAAGATGCAAGTTGACAGTACCTTTGTGACACCCACCAGCCAATCAGTGAATATGCAGAGATGTTGGGTTATCTGCACTGTCACAGCTGCTTTGGGCCTCTGGGCAGGGTGGAAAGGCGCCTCTGGGCCATTGCAAAAAGGCAGCTCCCATCTGAGCGAAGGCAGTGCCGGCAGCCAGGAGAAGGAAGGCCCATTCTTGCATGAATCTTTGTGAATCGGGCCTCTAGTATTTAAATAATTGAGTTTCACGACTTTGAGAGAGAAGTTGTTGGAAAATTGTCTTTCTAGTAGTAATCTTTCTCTTTGGTGTAATCAAGATAAAATTCCCATATTTGATATTTAGGTTTGGTGATTTTTATTTTGCTGTTGTAAGTGGTCACTGGTCCAGGAGTCAGAAGAGCCCAATGATACTGGACATGCTTAGTTTTAGCTGTGACTATGGTTGGGTCTGTTAGCTTTTACCTTATAATTGCTTCTCTGTAAAGTGTAAGGGTTTTGTAGTCTTAATGTTTTAAGATTTCCTTGACAGTATGCAATTCATTTGAAATGGAGATGAATGAATGAAATGGTTATGATAATATTATCTTACTGAGAAACCACCCTCGTGGGATAACTGTTTTTCTCATATTCTGACTTTGCAGGGTGTGACTGAATGTTATGAATGTCATCCCAAACCAACTCAGAGAACTTTTCCTGGCTGTACAATTCGTAACACCCCTTCTGAACCTATTCATTGCATTGTTTGGGCAAAGTATTTGTTCAAGTAAGAATATATGTATATTTCTGAGGATATTTTTAGTACTGATGATAGAAAATTGGGTCGTTTTTTATTTAAAATCTTGGAGAGAGTGTACTCATAGTGTAATTTTTTTTAGTGGCAAGAAGCAGGGGGTTGGAGGGGGAGAGACTTAGAGAGAGAAACAGCGATGTGAGAGAAACACATCCATTGGTTGCTTCCTGGACGTGCCCTGACTAGGGCCTGCAATTGTGGTACATGCTGTTAGCCAGAACAAACCCTTCTGTCTGCAGGCTTATGCTCTATCCATTGAGCAAGCCCTCCTAGACCTGAATGTTATTTTAAATATGGTGAAGGGACACTTTAATAGCTTCCTTGTGATAGTTCTTGGATTAAATTGCATGCCTGTTGTATGCAGTGAACTTCATGTGATATTGGAGATAAACTGAAGGGTCCTGGGTTCAATTCTGGTCAAGGCACATGCCCAGGTTATGGGTTCGATCCCCAGTAGGGGACATGCAGGAGGCAGCTGATTAGTGATTCTCATCATTGATGTTTCTCTCTCGCTCTTTCTTTCTTTCTGAAATCAATAAAAACAATTTTAAATTAATTAATTAAAATTTTTCATTGATTTTAGAGCAAGAGTTGGGTGTAGGAGAGAGAAATATCAATTAGCCACTTCTTGCATGTACCCATACCACAGCCTGGGCATGTGTCCTGCCTAGGAATTGAACTGGTGACCTTTCAGTGTACAGGATGATGCTCAATCAACTGAGCCACACTAAACACAGGGCCTTGATGGTTTTAAGGAATACTTTTCAGATATTTTGTTAGAATGCCTTCTCATAATAATAATACTGCAGTAATGAGTTATTGAGAAGACCACAGAGGTAGGTTGCCATTGTAATCACAAATATAGGGTACATAATTTATTATTGTTTAATGTTGGTCTTAATCACTTAGTGGTTGTTAGCTTTCTCTACATAAAAGTTACTCTTATTTCACTCACTATACTGTACTGTACACTTAGGAAGTCCCTAGGTGTAGCTCAGAGCTAAGGAGTGTGGAGTTAATGTTCCACCTCCTCAGAAAGGGCAGAGTATCTATGGGAATTATTTGGAGTTCTGCCTGAAACTCATATTTAAATTTTTTTAGAGTGAAAGGAGGAGGGAGAGAGAAACATTGATTTGTTGTTCCACATAATTTATTCATTCATTGGTTGTTTCTGGTATGTTCCTTGACTAGGGATTGAATCTATAACCTGTATCAGAACAATACACTAACCAACTGAGCTACTCGGCCAGGACTTTCTCACTGTTTATTAATTTATATCAATACGGACTTACTGATATTGAATATATTTTATATTTTGAGTTATAATACAATATTACTTAATTTCTTGCTCAAGTTGTTCTAGCTTTCGTCATTAGGAGCTCTTTCAGATGGCTCTGTGTTCTCCAGGATCATCTTGTATATATTTCCAGCCTCAGGCCCAGAATTAGATTTCTCCAAGGAGCCCTGGTTCCTTTTATTAAAGAGTAGTAGTATTAGAAACCAAGATCTGGCCCTCGCCTGCTTGGCTCAGTGGATAGAGCGTCAACCTGCGGACTGAAGGGTCCCAGGTTTGATTTCGGCTAAGGGCACATGCCTGGGTTGTGGGCTCGATCTCTAGTATGGGGCGTGCAAGAGGCAGCCGGTCGAGTCTCATTGATGTTTCTATCTCTCTCCCTTTCCCTTCCCCTCTGAAATCAATTTAAAAAAATTAAAAATAAGTAAACAAATAAATTAGTTGTTTGCAGCCTGGCCGGCAGGGCTCAGTGATTGACCTATGACCCTGGAGGTCACAGTTTGATTCCCGGTCAGGGCATATGTCTGGGTTGGGGGTTCGGGACCCAGTGTGGGATGTGCAGGAGGCAGTCAATTGATGATTCTCATTATTGATGTTTCTGTCTCTCCTCTCTGAAATGAATAAAAATATATTTTAGAGGGGAAAAAGTAAATTAGTTGTGAAGAAAATTAGAAAAGTAAACATTTGTTCAGACTATTTTGTAGGACATAAATATTTACTACTTTAAAATTATAGCCAGTTGTTTGGGGAAGAAGATGCTGATCAAGAAGTATCTCCTGACAGAGCTGACCCTGAAGCTTCCTGTGAGTAAATTGTTTGTGATATCTTATTAGTGAGAACCTTTATTTTGCTAATTTAATATTGGTAGCTCTAGGAGGGAGAATGCGGTTACGTGCTAGATAATATATATTATTTAAAACACTGTTTTCAAAATGGGTAGTTTTCTTTTACTGGTGAGAACAGGGTACAGAGAAATTTCACTAACCTAGTAAAAGAGCTGAGAGTTGTTTCCAGATCTAATTATAGGTTATACTTTAAACTACTCTACATATGGCCTTCAGAAAATAAAAATGCCAATGCACATCTTACTTTTCTTTCTCCTTATACTAAAAATGTTTTGTGTGCAGGTGATGTCTAAAAGTGACCTTTTTCTCCCAAAGGTAGATGAGAGTTTACTTCTATATTTATTACAGTTGAAAATAAAAGTAGTGTTTCTTTTGTAGGGGAACCAATGGAAGCTGAAGCCAGAGTCAGAGCATCAAATGAAGATGGTGACATTAAGCGTATTTCCACAAAGGAATGGGCTAAATCAACTGGATATGATCCAGTTAAACTTTTTACCAAGGTTAGGTTTACTTTATTATTATGGATTCATTTTGTTTTAAAAATAGTGTGTGAAATTGAATTAAGCTTTTTGTGCCTAATACTGTCCTAATACATTTATTGATGTAGTCAAGAGGTTCTGAAATTTTGGCCTTTACTAAATCAGTATAGCATCTGTATAGGAAGTAAAATACTGATTATAATCTTGGTTGTCTTCCCTTCTCACTTTCACTGAAAGTTTTTTTCCTTATAACTAGCCTTTGGTTCCTGCTGTTTCTTGTCTTATCCACCTTTCCTGCTTAAATTTTATATTGGCAGTTTGACATGTGCTGAATTGTTTTTGAATCCCAAAGCCTCTTATTTTTGGCTGAATCCTTTTTCATTAGTATATATTATTTGTATGCTGAGTATTTCTAAAAGAATACTCAGGTTTGTTTTAATTGGATCTACTTAATTATAGTGTAGGCCCTCAAATCTGTGTTTTAAAGTCTTTTTATTTCTTCTACTTTGCTTCTTAGTACTACTTAGTTTATCTAACCCAGCGGTTCTCAACCTGTGGGTCGAGACCCCTTTGGCGGTCAAACAACCTTTTCACAGGGGTCGCCTAAGACTATTGTAAAACAACTATTTCCCATGGTCTTAGGAACCAACACTGCTCCTCGGTGTAGCAAAATGTAGCAATGTAGTTTACTGTTGTCATATTAAGACTGTTACCCATGCTACACTACGATTCAAGACAAAATTTCATTTATTTGTAATTAGAAATAAATATTTCACAATATATAATTACATATTGTTTTTGTGATTAATCACTATGCTTTAATTATGTTCAATTTGTAACATTGAAAATACATCCTGCTTTTCAGATATTTACATTACAGTTCATAACAGTAGCAAAATTACAGTTATGAAGTAGCAATGGAAATAATTTTATGGTTGGGGGTCACCACCACATGAGGAGCTGTATTAAAGGGTGGCGGCATTAGGAAGGTTGAGAACCACTGATCTAACAGATACTTGAAACTCTCAGCTTTTTTTAAACTGCATAATATATGCTTCTGACCCTTACTAAGCAGATGACTTTAATGATAACGTTAACAGGTTTGAAGCCATTGCACATAATTTACCTGTTAGGAAAATATCCCACTTCATTGCAAACTTCTTTTTCTTTTTCTGTTTGAGAAAATTCTCTGAGTTAATGCTAACTCTTCTACCTCTTATTTTCCCTTCTTCTTGCACCTTATTTTTAAGCAGTATTTTCTCTCTGCCCTGCAACTTATATCTCTCCTGGCTCCTACTGTCTACTTTCTAACATTCAGAGGTCTCACTGTCCTAAAAGCAAATGGCCTACTGCTTCATCCAATTTGCATTTCATCTCTTTGCTCACTGTCCACAGATGTCACAGGTTGACTTTCTTAAACCTATTGCATTTATTTCCTCACTATTGCATTTTCCTTGGGGGAAAAAAGGCTTTTTATTTTGATTATAATTAAAATGCATTTACTGTGATATGGATAGCGATAGTATTTCCCAAACTGGTCTCTATATACCTATTTCCATTCCAATTTGATGTACATTTCCATTCTTTTATTCAATAGATAACTTTAGGCACCTGCTGTCAGATACCACTTTAAAAGTACAGGAGATTTAGTGTGGAACAAGACAGAAAATAGGGTCTCTGTTCTTTATAGGAAACTGAAAAGTCTAGAGGGGAAGACAAACATTGAACAAGTAATTTCAGTTCAATGTTAAGACATTAAGTTCATTTGCATTGGAATCCTTTAATAATTAGTAGATTTAACCTACTTTTTTTTTTAATATATTTTATTGATTTTTTTACAGAGAGGAAGGGAAAGGTATAGAGAGTTAGAAACATCGGTCAGCCGCCTCCTGCAAGCTCCCCACTGGGGATGTGCCCACAACCAAGATACATGCCCCCGATCACAATTGAACCTGGGACCTTCCAGTCTGCAGGCCGACGCTCTATCCATTGAGCCAAACCGGTTTCGGCTTAACCTACTTATTATTAGACCTAGTATAAGGGTTCAAAAGAAGCTTTCCAGAGGAAGTGACATTTCATAGGGTGAACTAAGATTTTAAACAATAAGAGTGGAGTGCGACATATGCAAAGAAAGTGTCAGATTACATTACTGAAATCATTCCTATTAAAGGGGGGAGTGGAAAGAGAACTAGAAAGGTAAGCTGAGGCTGGATCAGGCAGGGCTTTCTAGGTTAGGTGGAGACAGTGGGAATCCATTAGAAGATAGTCTATGGTGTCATTATAAAGATATTAGGGTATGCAGTACACCACTATAGCACCTGATGTTCCTCTTGGAGGAATATGGGACAGTACCTTATGGAATTGTGCAGCACCAGAGTAGTCTGAAGGGCAACCTCCTGTACCCTCTGTATTCCCAGTGGAGAGTGGAGGAAAAATAGACCTGGAGTACTTAGGACATAGGAGGTGAAGAATCAATATCTGGTTTCCTGCTGGGCAGCAGGATGAACAGAGGTACCATTCTCTGAGGTAGGTGTGG
>PVJN01049679.1:0-15132 GCA_004026805.1 Lasiurus borealis
GTGGGCTAGGTCATCCTTAAAGGCCTTTATAGCTCCAAGGTCCTATAATAAATATTGGACCTTCTTTGACTAGAAAAAGCAAATTAAACTTTCAAGATAGCCAGGAGGTGGTGCTCCAGTACTATGATGATACAACCACTAATGGTGTCCAAGCAGTACTACCCCTGTTGGGGATAACGGCTTCCAAGAAACCAGGAAGATCATTTCCACACTCTCTGGTGCTTTGGAACATTTTCCTCATCTATCACTAAACACAACTCGGTGTGTGGCTAATGTAGGAAGTTGTTGCTGGGTCTCCGTTGGAATAGATAAGCCTTCTTTCTTAAATATTTCCCTACTGGATAATAGAAATACTTTCTCAAATTTGGTAAGGCACAGTGATGGTGAATGGAGGCAGGTAGACTTATTCATGTGGCAGATACATCAGAATGACATACACAGCTCCAAATGCCATGGAAAGAAAAAAAAAAAACATGGACCTTGCATTGTGGTACAAGCTCTGCCATGTATTTGCTGTATAATATTGGGAAAGTGTTCCTGCATTTTCCTTTAGTTACCTCCTCTGTAAACAATTACATTGTATGAGATCATTGCTTCCCAAATTTATATTTTGTCAGATAAAAACAGTAGAAAAACTATTTCCTTAAATAAGTCATATATTAAATCCTCAAAACATAAATATTTCTTCAAAACTTTATACAAGTGGCAGAAAATGCAATTCAAACAAGCTTACAAGTAAAATGGGAGGGGAGTAAAAACATCTGATGTGGTTGGTTCAGAGATCAAAAACTGTCATCACAGATCCATTTCTCCACCACCCATCTGCCTATATCTCGTTGGCTTCATTCTTAGGCAGACCCTCAACATGTGATAAGAAGGATCTAGAGAAAATAAAGGAAGAGAGTAATTTTCTCTAGCACCCATACTCCACATTTGTTATACTTCAATAAAGACCAATGAAATAGTGTACCTCCATTGTTGAAAATAAGGCTCAGTGCTTGCCAGTTCTATCAGGATAACATGAACTGAGAAAGGGGATATACCACATAGAAAAAAAGAAGAACGAAGGACGAAGGATGGAAGGGAAGAAGAAATGATGGAATAAAGGAGAAATATTTAATGCTAAAAATAAATAAAACTGCAATTGCTCTGATTGGAAGAGAAGACTCATCTTCCCATCAGGTAATTCCAGAAATATCTCTATAGAACACTTAAGTTATGAAGAAAGAAATTAAAAATAATGTGACTAGGGATCTAGAAAATTTCTTAAAGTTATAAGGGTCTAGACCTCTAAAGTGAGAAAAGCATGACACTGGTCTAGTTTCTCTCTTTTTGCCATATTAAACCACTGTTACTGCATTTTCTATGGGCTAGCTATTTATTGGAAAAACACACTGATGACTTATCATCTTTGCTGAGTATTTCCTCATTCTCCAAAATGTTTTGAAACCTCATTTAATCCATTACTTTCTTTGTAGATGGTAGGAAACTCAGAGATGATTCTATTACTTAAATGATGCAATTGAAAACAGATAATAAATAAACCAATTACCAAAGGATTGGTATAAAAAGGTATATCTGCAAAAACCCAATGAAATAACATTGTCCAGCTCAATCATTTTCATTCTGAGGAGGTTGAGATCCAGAAAGAGGAACCTGTCTTCCTAATGGGCAAGGATTTAATCCCAAAGCAGGAAGCCGAAGTCTAGATTCAGTTTCCAAATCCATTATTCCTCCTAATTAATGCATAAGTGAGTGTTGTGAAAAGTAGTATCTTTTTCTAAACACAATTCTGATCATGTCACTTCTGTCCCTAACAATTTCCATGGATCTATATATATATATATATATATATATATATATATATATATATATATATATATATAGATAACATTTGAGTAAGACATCAAGACCCTAGCTGACTTGTCCAGCTTCGTCCCTAACACTCCTTGCTTTTTCCTTTATATGCAAGAATATCTGGCTTTTCCTGGCAACTCTCATACATTGTGGTATTTCTAGTTTCTAGTCTCTGCTCAGATAATCCCTCTGTCTAGACCAGCGGTCGCTAACCCGTGGTCTGCAGGCCACTGGTGGTCCATGAGGTCTGAATGGTTGGCAACCATTGGTTTAAGGAAACCTCTGGTGCAGCAGTCACCAATCGGTGGTCCACAAACCACTGGTAGTCTGTGAGGTACAAAAGGTTAGCAACTGCTGGCTACTATGCCTGTCCCTCGCTTTTATCTCATAAACTCCTGTCCTTCTCTAGGGCTCTATTCATCTCGTACTCCCTTACAGCTTCCTATGACACACCATCTTCTTGCAAACTAGTTGAACTATTACTCTTTGTGTCTCCCATGGCATCTCATCCATTGATTTTTTAGAGAGTTGGAGAGAGAGGAAATGACAGAAAGAAGCATTGATGTGATAGAAATACATCGATTAATTGCCGCCTGCACATGTCCCAACCAGGGCCTGGGCTGGAAAGGAGTTAGCAACTAAGGTACATGCCCCTGACTGGAATAAAACCTGAGGCTCTTTGGTCCACAGGCTGATACTCTATAGTCACTGAGCCAAACCAGCTAGGGTCTCATATCTTTATTTTTATGGTTACTTTTCCTAAATTGAGTACACTTGTCATTTTATAGATTTAGTACTGTACATGACATTTTGAATAAATCCTATATGATAAAAGCCTAATATGCTAAGTGTTGGTTTTCCAGTTGGCCATTTAACCAATCAAAGCATAATGATATTCTGAGGCCTCTCAACTGCTCGCTATGACTGACCAACAGGGGGCAGATGCTCTAATGAGTAGGTTAGCTTGCTGCTGGGTTCCAGCTGATAGGGACTGATAGAGACATGCCCTGGAGTCCTCCTTCAGTCCCTCCCTGGCTGACCAACCTAGTGTGTCCCTCCCAGCCTGGATTGTGTACTGGTTGGGTCTCTTAGCCAGGCCTTTGCCCTCTCACAATCTGGGACCCCTCGGGGGATGTCAGAGAGCCAGTTTTGTCCTGCAGGCCAGGCTGAACGAATCCACTTGTGCATGAATTCGTGCGCTGGGCCTCTAGTAAATTATATTGTCAATAGAGAAGGTTAGGGACAAAAATGCTTTTTTAGATTCTCTAAAAGTACACCAGAACAGGCATCACTAATGGCTTTCTTTCTTGAAAGCCTGAAGGAAACTGCAGATTCCTCCTCTACACCATGATGTGGCCACTATCATTTAACTGAAGTTGGAAACTAAGTGAATATTTTACTTATCATTCCCACATTTCATTGGTCAACCCAAGATTGGAGGTTTTTCTGGGGCTGTTTCTTAAAATTTTGTAATCTATTATAGCTGGATCAGGTGGGAGTGAGGAATGGTTATTATTTTCTGACCCTGTAAATCTTAGGTTTTCAAAACTCCCAATAGGTCTTTCTTAATTTACTTCTCTATTTTCCTCATTCATTTTCACAGACTGAAAGAAGTCAATTAACACTGTCAATATACTTCCAGAAAATTTCCTTGGTAAGATCCACAAATTCATTAGGTCCATTTTTTCCCCTTAGATTTTCTATTTTACTGAAGGTAATAACATTTCCACTCAGTGACCCTTATTCCAGGCTCCAACAGCAACTCTCACACTCTTCCAACATCTTCCACTAACAGTTTCTTCTCTACCCTCCTATTTGTCTGCAGCTAATTTCATGTATTTTATATGTTTGTAATGGTCGTACTAATTTATTTTTTTAAATCATCAAAAGCTTCGTAATTTACATTCCAACATAATGTAAATTAAAAAAAAAATCCTAATTTTTTTGGATCAAAGGGTGGTTCTCCTCCAAGTGAGGTTGCCTAGATTCAGTGGGGGAGATTTGTTCAACCAGGTCTGGCAGAGCCCAGGGGTCCCACTTGGTGCCTCAGCTCTCATCCATCTTTCTCTCCCTCCCCCCTTTTTTCTCCTCCTCTCAGTGTTTTCTCAGCATGCAGAAGTCCAGCTCCAGCCGATTTACATAGTGGCTGCATTTCAAAAGAATCAAAAAGGAAGCAATCAAAACTTAAGGGATGGGCCCAGCCTGGAACAGCCTCACTTCTGCCACATTTTATTGGCCAAAGCCACTCACAGTTTGGGACAGAATCTGGAGGAGGAGAAACAGAACCCACTCTCTGATTTTATAGTGTCAGGAGGACACAGAGATGGTAAGAGCTCATGGTGCCTATCTTTGCAGACAATCTACTATGCTACACGACCCTTTAACTTTTCTGGTATCAGAAGCCAAAAGAGCTATTATTCTCAACCTATTTTTTAAAAAATAGTGTTAGTTAAGCTTCTATGATTAGACCAAAAGGGTTCTGACCAATACATATGAAAGAAGTGAATATATGGGACAGTTGGCTAAGAGAGGAAAGGAAGGTTAAAAAGAAAAAAAAAAATCCTGGAAAAGTGTCAGTGCTGAATGTGATTAGTTATCTGGAACTTCAAGTCCACAGGGCATGGTGGACTCTCCACAGAACCAGAGATTAAACCCCAAAGAAATGTCTGAAAGTATTTCACCCAGTCTTTCCCAAAGCGTTCTGGAAGACTCTGTTTCTGCAGGATGCTTTTAAGTGATTCCATGGAAAAATGAGTTTCACTGCTCAAGGATTCAGCAGGGCGTTTGATAGCTAATAGGCATCATGAATCATAATGTGCGTATGTGTCATAATATCTACCAAACTCATTTTACCATAGATTCTGCACTTCGGCATTTAAGAAGTGAGGTTTCATGGAATATGTCTGGGGTTCTGGTAGTGTGAGCTTCTCATTTAAAAGTGAGAAATTGGAGCTCAGAGAGTTTGAGTCACTTGGTTGAGGAAATTAGGAGGAAAACTTGGGGCCCATCTCTGAATTCCTGGTTATAAATTCTATTATTCTCCATCTAGCTGAGGTGTGGACACTTAGATTAACTAGAAAAGGAGGCCACTAGACTATAGTGTTTCAATGCCATGGTGGCCTTCATAAGCAAACAAAAATCTAAGCCTGCAGATGCCTCAAGGCTAATAAATAAAATGTTGATGTCAGCCAATCACAAATAGCCTCTAGATTGAGCTACAGCCCATCCACAATGGCCTGACTTTGCTTATGTTTTTTAACAATGAAAGTTTCTCTCCGGCTTCCATTGGTAGACTCTCCTAACCATTTCTGAATGGTTGCTGCCCAATCGAAATTGATTTTTGCTCAAATACACTCTTAAAAATTGTAGTATGTATCAATTTATCTTTTAAAAGCTCTGGTGATAGAAGAGGAAACTAAAAGAGATGCTATGGTCCATAGGAGCAAAACAGGAACACGGCGTGGGTACCTTTGAGCCCTGGAACTGGCAGCTCTGTGGGGTCTCCTGGAGGTGGGGTGGGGGTGAGGGCAAGGTAAGTCCCTCTGGGATCCCAGCTCCGTATCTTTTCCATTATGAACTTCTAGATTTTATTTGAGCAATTCTTTTTCTGGACTAGATCTGGAAACTGGCAGAGTTGGAGCAGGTCTGACCTAAAAAGCGTATTGGTCCCATCAGAATGAGTCCAACTTAGAAACCAAACTAGTTCCGGGCTCTGACTGGGGCCAATTAATGAACTGGAGTGCATCTGAGTTAAACAGGATTGGGTCCAGTGTGAGGCCCCAGGTGAGTAAAAGTTTGTTTTAAGGCCAGATAAATAAATTAACATTACCAAAGACTATCTTGAATCACAGTGGTCACAGTGGAGAACTTTTAAATCATCTTAGTTAAGGGTATCTATTTATCAGATGACTTAGAGCAGTGGTTCTCAACCTTTCTAAGGCTGCGACCCTTTAATAAAATCTCTCATGTTGTGGTGACCCCTAACCATAAAATTATTTTCGTTGCTACTTCATAACTGTAATTTTGCTGCTGTTATAAACTGTAATGTAAATATCTGATATACAGGATGTATTTTCATTGTTACAAATTGAACATAATTAAAGCATAGGGATTAATCACAAAAACAATATGTAATTATATATTGTGAAATATCTATTTCTAATTACAAAGAAATGAAATTTTGTCCTGAATCATGGTGTAGCATGGACAACAGTCTTCATATAACAACAGTAAACGACATTGTTACATTTTGCTACACCAAGGAGCAGTGTGTTGGTTCCTAAGACCATGGGAAATAGGTGTTTTCCGATGGTCTTAGGCAACCCCTGTGAAAGGGTCGTTTGACCCCCAAAGGGGTCTCGACCCACAGGTTGAGAACCGCTGCCCTAGAGGAAAGGAGGTCTCATTACAAACACTCACCACAAATGGTAGGGTAAAACTGTGTTTCCTTCTCTACAGTTTCTGGTGACTAGGATGAGACCCACTGCGACACCCCACTCATTCCAGATCCTATCAATGGGACCTGGGAAAATTGGCAAAAGTAGACAAAGTGTAAGAGTACTTAACAAAGTTGTGCCCAGTTGAGAGAGGAAGAAATAATTTCATATTCCAAATTCAAATTGGGAGGAAAAATAATTAGTTTTAGATCTTTTACTCCCGGGACAACCCTTGCCTTCTTCTTTGTTTTGTTTTCTGTCCTAAGAAGTTGGTTAGGCAACTATCAGATTGGTGGCTGCTAAAATATTGCTAAACAGAAATGCAGCCCCACTTGTGGCTAGACATAGCTGGACAGAAATGTGCTTGCACTTGGTTTTCAACTAGAGTCCTACCAACTATTGCCAATTCTCAAAGGAATGTCTAAGTCCTTCTTTCTTTTGACTATGTTTGGGTATGGATCTGGATATTGGGATGGTAGTATTTTTTATTATTATTGTTGTCAGAGAGTAAAGGAGAAGGAGAGAGAGATAGAAATATCAATGATAAGAGAGAATCACTGATCAGCTGCCTCTTGCACACCCCACATTGGGGACCAAGCCCACACTTGGGATGTGCCCTAGATTGGAATCAAACTTGGGACCTGTAAGTCCACAGGATGGCACTCTAGCCACTGAGCCAAACCAACTAGGGTGAGGGTAGTATCTTTTACACCCTCTTTGGGGCTCACTCTTGTGTCCGTGGCATTGTTCAATAATACCAGGAATATGTACTGTTTGTCCAGGCTGGAACTTGACAAGATAGTCAAAAGGATTTTTTTTTAAGTAGCTCTATGGTAAGAATTTGGCCAAAATGGAAGCTAATATTTAGACCATGACAAACTTTTGAAAGGGCTTATCCATAAGCTAAAATGCAACCATGTAAGAAAATGATGCATCACTATACCTGTTTTATGGCTAAAAATGTGTAACAAAAGCTGTAAGATCAGTGCATTTATCTGTATGTTCATGAATATATGTTATATATGTGTGGTATTTTTCTACCTCAAGATGGTATTGACAAAATTAATTTGTAAAAGCTCTATTTAATTGGCTTAAAGACAAACAAGTATTTATATAAATCAAGTATAGTCTTAGAAATACAGAAACCAATCCAAATGTTTTTCAAGTTCATTTGATCTAGGGTAATCTTTGGTAAATAAAAGGTCATTTGAGTTTGTTGGTTTAATTAAAACACACATGTCTTAGAGGTGTAAGTATTAAATATAATACTTTTATTATAGGTTTCTTAAAAGTCAAATAATTGTATGTTATCTCTGCTACAGAATTTGTCAGCAAGAAAGATAATTTAAAGTGATGGTTAGCTCTTTCATGTCTCATGGAACTTTTATGAGTAATCTAAACATAATTTTTAAAAACAAGTAAGTTAAATAAAGTAAAACAAGTTTATAGATGAACTTTTAAACAAAAATTATTCTTTATGGTATGTTTACTTAAAAATATTTTCCAGACCTAGCTGGTTTGGCTCAGCGAATAGAGCATCAGTCCATTTTCTCTCTGTTCGATGCCAGTGAAGGGCATGTACCGTGGTTGCAGGTGTTAAGCTGGAGGGAACCAATCGATGTGTCTCTCTCACATAAATGTTTCTCTCTGTCTCTCCTCCTCCTTCCCACTCTCTCTCTCCAAAAAAATTATATATATATATATATATATATATATATATATATATATATATATATATATATATATATATATATATATATATATATATATTCTCAGATAAGGATTAACAGAAAAAAACACGTTCTAAAATCTTTTTGGTAACTTGGAACCTTGAAGTTACACTGAGATAGTGAAATGATAGGTAATCATTGAATATGTAGGTTATATACAAATAAAATATTGAAATACTAACTATTGAACATAAGTTTATTGACTTCTGCCTTTCTTGTATAGAGGCATTAAAGATATTTGGGCCTATCAGTAAGTACATTTTGTATCATATTGAGAAATTTACTCTGAGGACGAAAAGACTTCTAGAAATTATAAAATGTAGTTATAAATTTGCCAGTCCATAGAGTGCAATTACAATATGCAAGCCATAAATGTTTACTACTTAGTTTTCACAAGGAATAAGAGTTGCTAAAGGTTAGGATTCCTGATCAATATATGTAACTAAAGCTATTTAGAAATAGTAAGGGTGAAAGAAAACAACTGTGTATGAAAAGTACATAAGGGAAGAAGAATGACTGGTTGTTCCCAAAGGAGTGAGAGAAAAACATAGGACAAATGGGTAAAACCCAAATGGACAGAAAAAATGTTGTAAATGACTTGTGGAAAGGGAATTTTTGTGCAGTCAGCTGACTAAAATCAGGATGAATTTACTTAAGATTTTAAAGTAAGTTTTACTATCTATAGTACAGTAGTATAAAATTACCATTTGGTTTTCTCTCTGTTAAGAGGACAGTGTTTTCCTGGACTATGGGTCTGCTTTTGATAAGACAGTGTGAAGGTATTTTTTTGTTTGTTTGCTTACTTGCCTGTTTCCCTTGGGGTAATCTACCTGGGAAACAGAGACTGTGTGTCTTACAAAATAATTGACTGTGCTCTGTGTTGTATTTGCCAGGTCTTTGATTGCTAAGGAAAACCCAGTCTTCTCAATAATAAAAGAGCTAAGTTTCATTCACAACTATGTAATCTTATGTGTTTGCCTTTAAAATCATCTATTTGCACTTTACTTAACTAGATAATTTAATATTATTTCATAATGATCTGAAATTCTATGTAGTCAAATGTTCAAACCTTTTGACATTTTGACAACTTTCCCAAATCAAATCCTAACTGAAGCTTTTTTAATCTTAAAGTAATTCTGTTATTTCCCAGAGGGTTCTGGAAAAGCTCAAAAGATTTCTGAGTTTGTAAAATAAAGATACTAAAATAATTAGGATTATTTGATATACTAAGTTATATGGGATGGGAAGTGTTGTCAAATAAGAAGTGGAGATAAAGTGTATAGAGACATATTATTAATTTAGGGATTCTAGAAATTAATTTTTTACAAATGTGTCAATACTCTCATTGTTCAATTATTATCCTAATATACTAAAGGCCTGGTGCACAAAAATTCATGCACTTGGCGGGGGGTGGGAGTGTCTCTCAGCCTGGCCTGCACCCTCACACAGTCCAGAACCCCTCAGGGGATGTCTACCTGCTTGGGTTAGGCCCACTACATGGGGGATAAGACTTAAACTGGCAATCGACATCCGTTTGGAAACCTGGGAGCCCTCGGGGGATGTCCGACTGACGGCTTAGGCTCCCCTTGAGCAGACATCCTTAGGCTGCTGAGGAGGCAGGAGAGGCTCCCACCACCACCATTGTGCTTGCAGCCCTCAGCCAGGCTTGTGGCTGAGTGGATTTCCCCCTGTGGGAGCACAGTGACCACCAGGGGGCAGCTCTTGCATTGTGTGTCTGCCCCCTGGTGGTCAGTGCATGTCATAGTAGTTCCCAGTGGTTCTTCTGTTAGGGTCAATTTGCATATTACCCTTTTATTATATAGCATTGTTATATAGGATGCCACTGAAATAACTACATTTCCTTATCAAACTAACTCTCATCAGATATTTAACCATGATCTTTTAAAAATTATTTTCTCATCTTCAGACAGTTACTGTTTTACTGACACATTTGCAAAGGTTCTTCATCTTTGGGAAGATACATAGAAAGATCTATGACAAGTAGTCTAGTATACAGGGTTTGATTACTTTAAGATCATAAAACTGAACTAGGTAAGAATTTCTAGAGCTCATAAAAAAACTGGATTCAAATAGAATAATAATATAATATATGGGATTGAATAAGCTAATGAAGATGATTATGATTGTTTAAAATACTTTTTTAAACATTACTGGTTTCTTAATGTTTTATTTTTCCAGATTTAAGAAAACTTTTTTTCTCTTTTCTCCTAGATGATATTGGACTTACAGTAATTTTATAATGTATGTCTCTATAAGCAGAATTAAACCCTTTACTTTTTCTTTCTAGCTGAACTTCTAGAATTCAGAAACTAATTGAGTATACCTATTTCCATGGCAATAGAGTTATTTGCATAAATGTTTAATAAGATTCTATAATCCTTATATCAGGACACAATTGGGAACATTGGTTATATTACCAAAGTTTTTACTGGAATGTCATATTTGAGAATCTTCATAAAATCATATACAACCAGACAGTTTTAAGAAACACAGGTTGACTTCATCGAGCCAATAAAATCCTTTGGAAAAACTGGTGGGGTACCTTGCTTACAGGGTTCCTGGCAGCCTTACTAGGTAAGTAAGGAAACATTAATTCCTGGCAGGCTCCAGAACCTCAAGGTATCCTAGGATCTCAAGGAGAGGAATTTACCCAAATCCATAAATATCCCAGGCAAAAAGTCCGAGGGTAAGTTCTTGGCCTGGCTTCTTAGCCTAGCGAGGCTTTTAAAAATTCAATCTAAGATTCTTTTATGAACATTCCAGCAAAGCAGATTTTAAAAGAGCCTGTAAGATCAATCACTATTCTTGCTACACTTGGGTCAATAAGCAGGCCAAGATTAATGAGACTAGACTTATTTTGCAAATAAATTAGCCTTTCTGTGACTATCTTTACTAAAAATGAGAGTGTTTGTAGAGGGAAAAATTACATTTCAGTAAAAAATTATAACATAAAATTGTGGATATCTGAGGCTAGTCCTATTCATTGTCTGAAGTATCTATCATGCAAATTGGATCATCATTTCTTATAGTTTCCCCAAATATCTGGCTACAACTCTCCAAACTAATGTCTCTAATTTCCTCCCATTCTTTTGATTTCAAATCACTAAGAACAAACACTGTCTCTGAACCTCCTTGGGAGGGATCACACCAGGTCTTCCTCATAGGCCAGGTGGCAGCCAGAAACCAGGGACTTGAACCTTGAATTCATTTCCTCCAATAAAAAGGGTTCCCCCAGACTCTCAGAACCAACTGGAGATATAAACTGAACACTGACTAGGAAGGGTCCCCTCCAGAAGCATATTACTCTTTTGTGGTGAACAGTTTACCCAGGTCATGGATCAAGATCTTCATCTCTAATATGAAAACATCATTTCGTTTGCCTTTTGCTACTAGCTTTGTCACTCTGTTAATGCACAAGAAGACAGTGGTCCTTAACTTTGGCAACTATTGCTAAATCTACTGATAAGGCCAAAGCCACATAAAAATAAGTCCCTAGTTTTTCTTGCTAAAGTTATTTTAGATAATAGAATTGATTTAAATTACTTTTTGGCTGAACAAGAAAGAGTCAGAAAATACCTCTTGCTGTACCTATGACATTGGAGCAAATATAAGAAATTAACAAACAAATTACTGGCTAAAATTGGTTGGTGGCCCTGTAGGCGCATTCTTTGACTGATTTAATACCAATTGTTTTGGTTTATGGGAGTCCTGGTTAAAGAGTATACTTTTAGATTTTGCTATTATCCTGCTAATAGTTATCAGAGTGGTCTCTCTAGAGTGCTATGTTCTCTCAAAGGTCTTAAATTCATAATTATAGTCATCAGTAGTATATCAGATTGGGCTTGAGGAAACAGAAAAAAAGAGATGAATGGCAAAAACAATTCTTCCAGGGAACAGATATTACAACCTACAAGTTTCATAATGAAGCCGGAGCAACTTAACTCAGATGGTGACTGAGAGTGGCATTAATACCAAACTGTTGTTCATTCTCTCACTCATCGCTATAACAGGATGACAAAAAGGGGGAAATTGTTGAATTAATTAAACAAGGAGGCCATTAGATTGATGAAATTCTAATTTCATGGCAGCCTAAATAATCAAACTATAATCTAAAACTGTAAATGACTCAATGTTGAGAAATACAAATTATTAATGACAAACAGCCAAGTAGGCTGTAAATTACAGCCAGTAATAATTGCCCTATTTTACCTCTACCTTTCCCCTATAAAATTATCTCCCCAAGATCCTATTGATAGAATGCTCTTAATTACTTCTGGTTTGGTGCTGCCCAATCTGAATCCATCCTTTGCTCAAATAAACTCTTAAAAATTATAATATTACTTAGTTTACCTTTTAACAACACACACCACAGGAGTACGATTTTTCCTGCTACTTTAAGTTCCTTGCATTGTGTCTATAATTCATCCTTGTCATAGTCAATCCATTCTGTAAGGTCATGTGGAGATGATATATATCAGGCATTGGTGAGCATCCTGTCATAACCTCAGTAACAGGTTTCACCACTGGAAACATCATCATGTGATCACTAAGAAATACGAAATTAGTACTCTCTTATTACCAAAGGTCTTATAACACAGACCTCTTTCTGGACTTCATTCTGATACTTCACAGATCATCACCTTTCCCAAGCTTTTTGGAAAAATGTCCATTGTATTAAACCAGCCTCCCAGACCTCCATCCTTCTCTATGAAAACACACCCTTTTGAGCACCTGCATATGTTTTCCAGATAACCTAAACACTTTGGGCGCACATTCTCCTTAACCAACTTGGAGTTCTGGTCTTGTGTGAAAACATTCCACTCTTTCATGTTTTCCAGACAGTGTCTAATTGGAATGGAAACTAGCACAGAACTAAGTGTTTGGTAAAGGAAATTACATGTGGCCCTCTTAGAACTAAGAGGTGATGTCACTCACTAAGATGAGAACTCTGTTGCCTTGATGCCTTTTAGACTGAGGGTTAGTGAGGTGTGGTGGACAGAGCACTGGACCAGGAGTTAGGAATTCCAGTAGCTGGAATTACTTTGTAGCTGCTACCTCTCTGTTTGCCTCTGTGTATGTTACTTCCCCTCAACTTTGTTGGATTCCTTATTTATAGTATAAGTCCTCCCCTCCTGAGTCTTGTTTTCACTAAGCTAGAAATAATTATTGCAGGGGTTCAGGCATATATAATTTAGATAGAAATTGGAAAGAAATTGCAAAGAGTCAGCTTTTGACAAAAAAGTCTAGATGATCAATAAAAGAAAAGTGCTAAAGAAGAAACATAAGAGAGATCACTTAATTCTGCTTGGTGGGTTTGTTCATTCAAGAAAATATGCAAGAGAGTGAAATAACCTAATTTTTTATTTTAAGAGGTCTCTTTAGCTTCTGTGTAGATAATGATTTAGAGTGGACAGTAGAGGAAGCAGGGAGAGGGCATCTGGGCGGCTAACCAATAGTCCAGGTAAGATATGATGGTCAACTGGACTATGGTGAAAACATGCAAAATGCAGTCAATTTAAAGTAGATAAGGAATGGGGAATTATTAAAGCTTACCAATGGCTTACTGGTAGCTAGAGAAGAAAAAGATAAGACAAATAACAATTCAATAATTCTGGCTTTAAAAATGGACATGTTTTGTTCCCATTTACTGAGCTGGCAGAGATTGTGAGTAGAATAGTAGTATGTTGAGGTGCAATGGGGATGAGGATCCCAGACATGTACATTTTCCAACTTCCAAGTCCAGATATTAAATAGATTGTGGGTATTATGAATTTGGCTGAGCTTAAGATGAAATTTGAGAGTTGTAAACATTTAGATTATACTTGATAAGCTTCAGAGGGGGTGCCATTGAACTGATTCTTGTAGGATGAGTAGGGTTTTACCTATTGAGAATGTGGACAAAGGGAGTAAATGCAAAGGGAACTGAGTGGGAAAAGGCTGAAACATCAGGCCACAGTCCGCAGGCTCTCACTGCCAGACCTCGGACCACTGTACATTACTCTCTGTAAAAGCAACACTGTCTAGAAACATCCACTAGTCATCTTAGATCTTTGGACACTTAGGTTCAAAGCCAATAAAGGATTACAGATGAGAGCAGTTACTTGAGGATAATAATAGATCCTACAGGTTATTTCTTTTTCCCAAAAATTAGAGAAAATTTCCTTTTTTCCCCCCTTTTCCCTGAATAATGTTGAATTCATTAGTGTCTGTCTTTCCCAAGTCTGGCAACCCCATCCAGTGTAATTCAGTTCAGACTTCGTGTCACTACCCAAGAGGCTAGGATGGATTATATGCAATTTAGAGATTCCTTGTCACATTTAATTTGTCATTGGTCGGGGATTTTGAGTTTTATTTCTGAACCTTCCTTTTAAATCAGTTCCAAAAAATAAGGTGTGTTGTCCTGCTTTTAGACTGTTTCCAGCAGAAAGTGTTCTTGTAACACCAGCTTCAAGGAACTCTCTAGCCCCATGTTACCTCGGGTTTAGCATCTCAGGATGTTCTCAGAATCCTTGTGTTGTGCAAGCAGAGTACTCACTCCCTGTGGCCTCTCTGTCTCTCCTGAGTTCATCTGCTCTCACCATTACACCCTTTCTCACTGTTACTCTAATAATAAAGCTGCCTCATCTGATATTTTCACTTTAGAGGTGATGCATTACTTTTCTATTGTTGTTACAAGTTACTCTAAATTTAGTAGCTTAAAACAATTCAAATTTATTCTCTTACAGCATATAGGTCAGAAGTTTAGTATGAGTCTCACAAAACAAAAAGTAAGATTTGGGAAGCTGGTGTTCCTTTCTGGACAATTGTGGGTGAGAATCCAATTCCGTCTCATGTGGTTGAACCCCTGGATCTCTATTTGCTGGGGAACTCTCTTACCCCTACATCTCAGAAGCATTAACCAGATATCATATCCTTCTCTCACTTTATCTCCCTTGCCTGCTCTTCCACATCTTCCTCTTCCTCTTAAAACCTCATGTGATTAGAGATTGAGCCCACACAGGTAATCTAGAATAATCTCCCGATTTAACCATAACCACATCAGTAAGTCTCTTTTGTCATATAACCTTGTAATATATTCACAGGTTTTG
>PVJN01049680.1:0-15131 GCA_004026805.1 Lasiurus borealis
CCAACAGTGGATGGTAGGTTGGGGTGACCAGGCTGACAGAGAAGAGAAGTTGGGGGTGACCAGGCCTGCAGGGAAGGGCAGTGGGGAGGGACCAGATCTGCAGGGGAGGGCAATTAGGGGTGACCAGGCCTGCAGAGAGGGCAGTTGAAGGGGGCTAGACCTGAATGGGAGGAAAATTGGAGGCAACCGGGTCTTTAGGGAAGGGCATTTGAGGGGGACCTGGGCCTGCATGGGAGACCAGTTGGGGGGACCAGGTCTGCAGGAGAGGGCAATTAGGGGTAACTAGGCCTATAGGGGAGGGCAGTTAGAGGCAAACAAGCTGACAGGGGAGCAATTAGGCATCAATCAGGCTGTTAGGGGAGTGGTTAGGGAGTGATCAGGCTGGCAGGCAGAAGTTATTAGGGGCAATCAGGTGAGCAGTTGGGAACCAGCAATCCTGGATTGTGAGAGGAATGTCCAACTGCCCATTTAGGCCTGATCTAGGTAAGATAGGGCCTAAATGGCAGTTGGACATCCCTCAAGGGGTCCCATATTTAGTTTCCCTAAACTGACCCGAAAGGAAAAAAATGATCTACACATAATGATTTCCATTAAGAATATCACCCCAAAACAATAAAATAATAACAAAAACTAAATGAAAGAAGCTGAATCAAAGCCTTAAGGAATAAGGAATTGTCTGGAGGTAACTTTAATAAATCTCTAAGAAGTAGGTAACTGAAAATATTCCAGGAGAATTCATACTATGAATTGAATATATATTAATACTAATACATGACAATAATTTTACAGAAAACAGAAAATTAACAAAGTATTACTTATAAATGTTTATCTAAATTCATAGTAAAATACTTTAGCAACATATTTAAAAATAAGTGGAACATGACTTAATGGAGTATTTATTCTAGGAATTCAAGCATGTTCCAATATTGTTAAATTGATTAATATAATTTATCAAATCAATCAACATTAATAAAAGATAAATATATAAATTGACCAAACCTCCACAATGCCCATCAGCCAATCAGGAGGGGATATGCAAATTAGCAAGATAAAGATTGTGGTGGCCCTGCCCCCCAGCCACTGCAGGCACAGAGGCAGGATGCCTGCTATGAGATGGATGGGGGCAGAGGGAGCTATAGGAGCTCCAGCAGGAGTGAAGTGAAGACTGCAGACTTAGGCTGCAGTCAGTGAGAAGCCTGCAGACTCTGGCCTGATTCAGCGAGAAACTTGCAGACTTCGACCCGAAAGGCAGAAGGTGGCAGCCAGAGTGAAGGCTTGGGTCCCGGATGCCAGAGGAAAATCGGTGCCAGCAACCTTGGGAGGAAGGCCAATTGCACGAATCTTCATGCAACAGGTCTTCAGTACTACTATAAAGTATCAGATAATTTTTGTAGATAATTAAAAGTACTTGACTAAATTGAATAGTTTTTTTTTAATATATTTTATTGATTTTTTTATAGAGAGGAAGAGAGAGAGAGATAGGTAAAAACATCAATGAGAGAGAAAGAGACATCGATCAGCTGCCTCCTGCATGCCCCCCACTGGACATGTGCCCACAACCAAGGTACATGCCCTTGACCGGAATCAAACCTGGGACCCTTCAGTCTGCAGGCCAATGCTTTATCCAATGAGCCAAACTGGTTTCAGCAATCAAATAGTTTTTTTAAATGAAATTTAAAAAAATAGAAAATAGATATTTTTTAAGATGGTAAAAGATATCTATTGTAACCTCTGAACAGGTTATGTTTCATACCTGAGTTCCAATCAAAACAATTAGAGCTGGTTAAGTAAATTGCACAGAGTACAAAAAAAGTAGAAAAAAACAAACAAAGAAAATAGAATTATCTATTATATATATATATATTACTGCATATTTATAAAATTCAAAGGAATCAACTAAAATCAATTTTAAACAATAAAATAAATCAATAATATTTTAAGCAATCAAATGTAAAAACAATTAGAAATTACTATTGGCCATTATACCATCAATTTCTAACTATGCAAAATATCCTACTTATAATAGTAAAGAAAATTATGTATATCTATGAGTTATATTAAATAGGAAATACCTAAAATCTATATAATTAAAAAAAAAAACTGCTGAAAGCAACAAATAATGCTTTAACAAGTTCAGAATTATCTCATGTTCTTGGGTATTAATAAAATTTTAATTCTTTACAAGTGAAATCATTAATTAAATACCATTTTAAGTAGGGGGTTTTTGTAAAATTTACATGGGAAATTAATAAACAAGTCAAAGGAAAAAGCTTAACAGTTGCAAAGAATGAACACTAGCCCTGCCAGACACTAAACATGTTATAAAGCAGTATACTACAGAGGATGTCAACATTAAAGCAGTATATTACAGAGGATGCGTAGCAAGACAGATGAACATAGTATAAGAGAAAGCCCAGGAATAGGCTGAATGAGTGTGAGTTGTTAGTTGTATTAAGAGCCATTTCAAATCAGGGAGGAAAAAAAATAGACTATTTAAGAAACCATGTTTTGGCAATTGTAGCCATCAGGAAAAGAGATCAATTAACATGACTTAAAATCCAGGGGCAAAAAAAGAAATCATTGTTAAATTGGAGTATGTTCTACCCACCCCTTGAGTCATGCGGTTTCTAAGATTAAAAGTGTTAATGGTCATTTGTTGTGCGTAAGTTACTACAAGAAAAATGTGAGCTGAGCCCAGTCACCATGGTTCACTGGACTGAGTATCATCCCATGCACCAAAAGTTCACTGATTCAGTTCCTAGTCAGGTCATAAACCAGGGTTTTGGGCTTGATCCCCTGTAGGGGGCATGTATGAGGCTAGACAATTGATGTTTATCATTGATATTTCTATCTTCTCTCCCTCTCCCTTCCTCTCTCACTAAAAAATTAATAAAAACATATTTTAAAAATATGACCTGAATAAATACCTGGTCCAATGTTAACAAACAAAATTTAGAGAAAATAAAAAGAGGTAAAACTTGCTAGGTTATAATAGAAAGCTAATTAACATACCCAGGTCCTTAAGTCAGAAAAAGATTGTCAAAGTATACAATGGCTTCAGAGTAAAGATCAAATCTAGTGTTGAATGGTAGCATCCTTTGGAAGGCCTTGAAAGAATTAATGTTGCCTAGTTGGATATTTTCAGGTGAATAAAAGGAATTCTCTGAATCTTCAGTATTTTTGTCTCACAAAAAAGGCTGACCTGTCCACAATGACTAGCATGAGTAGAAAGACTTGCCTTGATAAGAATGCTATATGTTACTTTTGGTAGATTCTATGGAGTAGACCTGTGGTTTGCAAACTAGGGCTCGTGAGCCACATGAGGCTCTTTGGCCCATTTAGTGTGGCTCTCCCACAAAATACCACGGCCTGGGTGAGTCTATTTTGAAGAAGAGGCAAAAGAAGTTTAAGTTTAGAAAATTTGGCTCTCAAAAGAAATTTCAATCCTTGTACTGTTGATATTTGGCTCTGTTAACTAATGAGTTTGCCAACCATGGAGTAGACTATTATAATTGGCAAGATTTCCAGCAGCCTGGTCTAAAATGGACTGAGATTGTTCAAAATGAAAAAAGGCAACTGTGATCCCACTTTTAAGTACATGCATCTGGCTAGGAATGTAGAAGTGGTTTGAAGAACATAAATTCAATGTTCTCTTTAGAAGTGACCAAATAGAACAATGGAAAAGGAAGAATTTCACATAGATAGAGCAAAGTTAAGAGGGCAGCAACGGACAAGGGAGATATTCCCAAGCTACAGAACCAAAGCCTAGTCAAGGAACACTAACCACCCTGAGAAGAGTAATTCTGACAAAATCTTGCTTTTGGAATTGACAAAGTCTGCTATGTACCTACCACTCTTGCTCTTTTTAAATGGGAGGACCCATAAGGGTTATCTATCTGTGTCCTCACTATACACTGTTTGGAGGGGAAGATAACTTCATTCTTTAGTTTTTCAGATTAAGAGGAACTATAAACAAGCATCAACCTCCAGACCTAATGTAGATCATGAGATCTATATGGACTCTGAGTGTGATGACAGGATGCAATGAGAATTTGCTGATTTTGAAGAAGTGAGCACATTCTGCAAATGAGATGAATGCGAATACGCAGGCCAGGGAGTAAACTGTAGTAGTTGATTCCGATTTTTGATTCTTCCATGTACCCATGCTCTTTGCAACTTGACTCTGCAGTTCTTCCAAAAAGTGGTAGTTTACTAACCTATACTTCGAATTTCAGTTGGACTTGACACATGCCTTTGCCAAGGTAACGTAGTAGAAATGATGATATGGCAGTGCCGAGCCTAGCCATAAAACACATTGCACATACCCACTCTCTTTCTTTGTCTTCTGTCTTCCCCAAGAATATGTGTTTGCACACTCACTTTTTTGGTGGCTGACACACATACATGATACAGGCCATTGTTCTAGCCTAAGCCCTAAACATGCAGAAAAGTAAGCTGGCAGATGACTGGCAGCTTGCTATAGGGACATGAGGAAGCCTTGTGGAGATCAACTGAAACTAGCAGAACCAGGCAGCTGACACATAGACTAGTGCACAAAAACAAACATTGGTTGTTGTTTGCCTGTAAAGTTTTGTGGCAGTTACTCAGCATTATTATCTACTAAAAAAAAAATTAATACAAGACTTTTCTATTGAAGGCATTCAGTTATGAGAATAGGCTCTTTGGTCACACAAAACTTGTTTAAATCCTTATTCTCCCAGAGTTCTTTGAAATGCTGGAAAGCTACCAAACTTCTTTAAACCCAAATTTTCTTGTCATGTAATTGAGAATAGCTGACAGCAACAGCATCTACCTAATGAGAATTGTTTTGACACTTAAAAGTGATAAGACATCAAACTTCACTGCAGAGTAGGTGGCACATAATGAGTGCTAAATTAATTCTAATTATTATTCTACTTATTATTCTTATTTTTCAATTATTTTGAAAAACTTATAAATTTTATGTATAATCATAAAATAATTTTAAGCTGAATTTAAATTTAATATTAAAATTATATGAAATAAACAACAGGGCAGAGTTATGTTTATAATTGATTATTTTAAAAAATACTTAAATTAAGAAACAGACTCTATAAAATACTGTAATTTCTGCAAAGATGAAGTTTTATTCAACTGTTTTATTTCCATCAGTCAGAATACTTGCTGCCAGATTGTGAATGCTTACTAAATATTTGTTGGATTGAAATTGTACATAACAGCATGGACTTCCATTTTGCCGCCATCACATTGAAGGTTGAAGATATAATTAATGTTGGCTAAAAATTAATTTTAATTAAATAACCACATTATGTTACACATAGTGGCCACTCACTAAGCATTCATTGAACTGACTATGAAAGCAAACAGAAAAACATGCAAAGGTCATGGAAATTAGATAATTAGCTTTTGAGAGGTAAATAGGGCAATATGAATTATTCAACATGGTTTCTGTATTTTTAAATAATTTCTAATAAATTATTTATGAAATATAAGCAAGAAAAAACCATAAACATATAAGTAAAACTTACAAGTAATAACTCAATTTCCCAATAATTTGAAAATGATTTAACAAATAAAAATATGTGCTTAAGCCAAAATTAGTTTGGGTCAATGGATAGAGTGTCAGCCTGCGGACTGAAGGGTCCCAGGTTCAATTCTGGTCAAGGGCATGTACCTTGGTGTGGGCACACCTCCAGTAAGGGACATGCATGAGGCAGCTCATCAGTGCCTCTCTCATCAATGTTTCTAACTCTCTATCCCTTTTCCTTCCTCTCTGTAAAAAAAAATCAATAAAAAATATTATATATATATATATATATATATATATATGCTTAATTTATGTTAATATCTACTTTTTTTTCAGAAAAAAAAATTTGCTGAGTACCTTTTCGTTTATTGTCAGGTATTATAGATTATTATAAAGGAAGAAAATGAGTGAGAAACAGTCATGTTTTTTAAAGAAGTAACAATATACTCAGATTAACAAAAGCATAATCAAATAATTATAATTCCCAAAAAATAGATGCTATATTATATTAGCAAATTATATGGGAGGACACTATATAGAATGACTACCAAAGAGTGAAAGGGTAAACAAAGAGTTTCATAATATGCAATGTTTGGGTTAAACATACTAGTAATCCTCAAGTTATGCCAGAGATCCATTCCTATGGCCCAGGGTAACGTGATTTTCACTGT
This sequence comes from Lasiurus borealis, assembly GCA_004026805.1. Lineage (NCBI taxonomy): Eukaryota > Metazoa > Chordata > Mammalia > Chiroptera > Vespertilionidae > Lasiurus > Lasiurus borealis. The sequence goes on from PVJN01049680.1 coordinate 6,199, forward strand.
AAGTCAGAACCCACTTACATAGGAACCTATGTCTCTTACATGGAGCACATATATAGCAGTAATAAAGTGAAACAGTAAAGAAAAAATAAAAGGAAGATAATAATTCCTGACCTTTACTTGTGGTAAATAAATAATAAAAAACATAAAGCACATATGTACATACATCGAATGACAGAACTTTTTTTTTATAAATACTGTAAATAGGAGACAGCAATATAACCATAAAATGATGTATATGAAGTCTGACGTAACCCGAGGACTGCCTATATTTACAGAAATTTTATGGAAAATTATGAGCTTATTTAATACTAGAATAACTGGGAAAAAGAAAATAATATGTTCATGGTGGGTGGGAGTGTTATTTATAGAACTGAAGCAAGGTTATACATTTAAAAGAACCAAATTACTAAAAAACAAAACAAAAATAAAATCAAAACACTGTGGCCAATGCTATATTAATCTTTTCTCTTTCCTTTTTAACAGAAACCTCGTTCTGTTTCCAGTGTCAATGGTCAATGTGCTCATTTAAGAAACTGTCTTTTCCTGCTTTTTATTACAATTACAAGTGGTCATTTGAACAGTTTGGGGAATTCTATCCTATATAATAAATAGGTAATATGCAAATTGACCATCACTCCAACACACAAGATGGCTGCCACCATGTGGTCAAAATGGCTGCCACAAGATGGCTGGCAGGGGAGGGCAGTTGTGGGTGATCAGGTCAGTAGGGGAAGGCAATTGGGAGGGAGCAGGGCTGCAGGGGAGGGCAATTGGGGGCAACTAAGCCTGCAGGGGAGGGCAGTTGTAGGGACCAGACCTGTAGGAGAGGAGAGTTAGAGGAGGGAGGACTCAGCCCAGCAGGGGAGAGCAGTTAGGGGTGACCAGGCCAGCATGGGAGAGCTGTTATAGGTGATCGGGCCAGCAGAGAATGGCAATTGGTGGCGACCAGGCCTGCAGGGGAAAATAGTTGGCGGGACTCAGACCAGCAGGGGAGAGCAGTTAAGGGCAACCAGGCCTGCAGGGGAAGGAAGTTGGGGGCAACCAGGCCTACAAGGGAGAACAATTGGCAGAGGGCAGTTGGGAATGACCAGGTCTGCAGGGGAGAGAAATGGGAGGCAAAAGGCCTGCAGGAGAGGACAGTTAGGGAGGCCAGGTCTGCAGGGGAGAATGGTTAGGTGTGACCAGGCCTGAGAGGAGGGTAGTTGGGGTGACCAAGCCTGCAGGGAAGGGCAGTTGGGGGTGACCAGGCTGGCAAGGGAGGGAAGTTAGAGGTGACTGGGCCAACAGGGGAGGGAAGTGTGGGGCAATCTAGCTGGCAGGGGAGCAGTTAGGTGTCTATCAGGCTGGCAGGGAAGTGGTTAGGAGGTGATCAGGCTGGCAGGCAGAACTGGTTAGGGGCTATCAGGCAAGCAGGCAAGCAAGCAGTTGGGAAACAGCAGTCCTGGATAGTGAGAGGGATGTCCAAGCTTTATGTTCTAATGGCTCAGTGAAAAATAGAAAAATCCTACATTCTCAAAAGACAAGTTAGTGCTGCTGTTCTAGACCCGGTCAGAATATCACCAGCCTTCTTAGTTTATGTGAATAATAAAGTCATTTGCTCATTAAAATTGCTATTTCTATTAGCTCACAGCCACATTTAGTCTTATCTGACAGCAGAAGGTTTGTTAACAACAACCCCAAAAGCAAAAGAAAATGTGCCTCTACAGCTAGAAGGGCGAGGCTGAAGAAAACAGGTAAGGGAGGGGTGGCCATGGGAGAAGAGGGGGAGTGAAAAAAAAAAAGCTTCAGTCTGATGGAAAATGTGACAGAAGTTACTGCCATGAAATGCAAGGAAACAAGGTGTTGAAAGAAAATCAACAATATTCATAGTGATACAGAATTGCAATATTATTTTCTTCTTTTTAAAGAATGAGAAAGGTAAGTTTCCCAAATGTCTATAAAAATAGGAAGGAAGCAAATCAAGGCAGAATCAAAAATAAAAATATACATGTAAACAAAATCACAATTAAATGGTATATAAATCACACAAAAAGTTAAGAGGACACTAACCAGCTACCTTATGTGCATGCCCTAACATTTCTGAAAGAACTGCAGCCAAAAAGCTTTGCCATCCAAATTAAAATGATTTTGAGGAATAGTTCCATGGTCAGGATCTGCCTAAATAGAAACAATGAGATAATATTACTTGTAAATTATTTTTTCAACAAAATAATCGCTTTCCAGTCCAAAGCAAAAATGAAAGGTAAATGATTTTATGAACAAATAAAGTTTAATGAGCAGTATGTTTTATTTAATGGTGTCTCTCTCATTTCAAATTTAGATATGGAATTAAATATGGAGATAAAAATCATTACTTAATCAAGCTGCATTCTCAAATGTGAGTATACTAAAATCTGAATTACTAAATATGAACAATGCTATGAATGAGTTTTAAACTGTATTGAATCTGATCTCTTTTTGTCATGTTTGTAAAATTGAAAGTCTGATCAACTAATCTTACTTTTTAGACCACAAAGCTCACATATTAAAAAGTAATGTTAGTCACTGTTGTATCAATGTAATACAAATTTTTCCACCTGTTACTTACCTGCCAGCTACAAAACCTAAGGTAATTTAAGAATCTGTAATAATAAAAGTGCACATAATATGCTAACTAGACTGGAAAGCTGAATGACCTTTGGGATGCCCTTCCAGACCACCTTCCAGATGAAGCTGGGGCTGCCTCCAGGGCCGAGGCAAGCCACTGATGCTGCAAGGGAGAAGCGCTTTGCACAAATTTCATGCATGGGGCCTCTTGTAAATAAAGAAATCTCTTGGTTGATTACAGTTGGGTTTTTATACTTACAGCAATATATCTTAAAAAAATCCAAAATGACAACAAAATATTAAAGGTCCACTGTTGCTCAAATGTTGGACAATTAGTATCAGTTGCCTAATAGAAAGTAGACTTAGGTTTTTAGGGGTAATATAGAAACAGTGGTTGCTTCTCTTCTAGAAACATAATTAACTATTATTAATATCCTAGTTCTTATATTATAGTAGGGGAATTAAAAATTAGTAAATCACATTGCGGGTATGGCTCAGTAGTTGAGCATTGACCTAAGAACTGGAAGATCATAGTTCCATTCCAGGGCACATACCTGGGTTGTGGGCTTGATCCCAGTACAGGGTGTGCAGGAGGCAGCCAACCAATGATTCTCTCTCATCATCAATGTTTCTCTTTCTTTCCCTACCTTCATCTCTGAAATCAATAAAAATAAAAGTAAATCTGTTTCACATGAATTAATCCACATACTGTTGGAAAGTTACCGTTACTACCATAGAAAATGTCCAGTGCTAGAGGCTAGATAACATTCTCAAGAGCACAGTTCTAACATGAATCAGGTTTAGTTTTATTCCTGATTATAACCTTAAGCACTGTACATATGACAATACTTTTCTAATATGAGGCTTTCCAGGCAGGAAGTTAAAGACTAGATGCTTATCCTTTTTAAGAGGCAGGAACAACCTAAAGGACAGGGGGAAAGAAAGCCATCTCCCTTGCCTCCGGCAGAGGGAGACTCTGCTCACTTTTCTCCCCACAGACTTTAGAGCTCTCTGTTTGTATTACTAAGTTATACTAAAATAAAGATAAGAAAGAGAAAAGAAGATAATAAAAAATTAAAAACAATAAAAAATAGATAACATAAAAAGGAAATAATTAAAGCAACGCCTAAAGATGATAAGAAGAACAAAGTAAACATAAGATAAAAAGAAAAGTCTTATAAAAAAGTGAGAAAAGATAAATCAACTGAGAACAATTAACTGTGAGATAGTAAAAACAAAAAGACTATAAGATTAAAAGGAAAAGATAAATATGCAGGAAAAAAAAGGTTTAATGAATTCAAAAGAGAAGAGAACAAATTAGGACATAAAATACTAACTGAAATAAAATAAAAGTACAACTACAAATCCCAAAATTTCACTCAGGCATACATTTATGTACTTAGAGGTGAAATTACTGAACAATTTAAGCAGATGGTACACAAAACTGTGTTTTCTATCCTGGAGGGTGGGGAAGGAGAAGAAGGGGTACAGTATTTTCTTTGGCTTTAATCCTCCAGGAAACTGGAGGAGAGTTCATGACCATTCTATTTTTCTCTGAACTCAGCTCAGTCTGTGCCCGAGATGCTGATCAGCCATCTAATTGCTTCCACAGTATTTTCTACATGGCACACAAATCCTTTTTTTGCTTGGTGTGAATTCCCACATTCCATATGGTTCAGGGTTCAGGCTCTGGAAGAGGGGCCGCATGCAAATGAAGGAGATGAGACAAGAAACAATAATTTGGAAATATTGGGGAACCAGGCAGGAGCCCAGCTCAAGAGGAAGGACTCTGCCAGGGCTTTGGCCTCGCCATCCTTTTGTTCAATTTGGGATACACTTATAGCCCTTAGGCAGGCGATTTCCAATAACAGGCAAACTTTCTTAACAGTAAGGATTTACATGACTGTCTGGTAGGGAAGTTGCTTCAGCTACCATTGTCTCCACTAAACAGTGGATGCTTAGCTCTGACCTATGCAAGAGCTCAAGGGTCACCAGCCTTCCAGATTCTTGTCCACACCACTCTGCTAGTGAAGACAATGAGCAGCTTCCCGCATCTTGGGATATGCTGCTCCAGCCATGAACTAGTCTTTTGCCAAGAGGAATTAGCATAATGCTGTTTTATGTTTATCTGAGACAGTGAAAGGCTATCATGCTAGCTTCAAACTGTTGCTTAAAATGGGTGGGGCCTTTGGTGAGTTGTATTACTAATTCCTGATATTACATCAATCATTTTCATATAACAGCCTATGAAATTCTGCATGTAGACATGTATTTTATACAAAAGAAAGGTAAGTAAAGATATGGAAGGATAATATGGTGATATAGTCACTGAAGCATTATTTTGTCCACCATCACTCCCCCTGCTTCTCACCTCTCATTTTTGTCATGAGGCATGAGGACAACGGAAGCTGTCAGAGAAGGACCTGAGAACCTATGTGAGAATTATTTAAATTCTGCATGAAAAATCTATGTATCTAGATTTAAGTCTGATGTATTTAAGAAATGAACCAAATACTGAAAATTCTCATTATAATCACGGCTCTCACTTTTTCTAACTATTGTCACTGAACTATGGAAGAGAGAGACACAGGAAATCAAGGAAATAATAGCATTTGATAGATATTACAGGAGATACTGCTCTCATCCCCTACTTACTAGAAGGCTCATTCCACCGACTTTCAGAGAATTACAGGGGACAGCACCCAGGTGCTAGGTGGAGTGCAGGAAGCCAGCAAGTTTAATAAAGAAGATGCCTGCTGCCAATAAGCGGCAGATGTAGAGCATAATAGTGATGCTATATGTGGAGACACAAGAGGACTAAAGACAGTTCCCTGACTCTCTCCTAGAATTGCAACCTGGCATTGGATCAGAATGAACTGTTAGGGTCGAAACGCTCGCTGCTCAAAGGAAGGCTCCAAGAGACGTTCTCGTGCAAACAGCAAAAGGTTTATTCACCAGCATGCTGGGGCTCACAACATACTCTGAAAGCAGAGCAGAGGCTGAGAGCCCCAAGTTGATACAAAGCTTAAATACTATGTGACAAGCAACAGGGTTATACAAGATGAACAGAGAGTTTTATTTCTTCATACCTGCACACATCTCACAATCTACAGACTCCGCAATTTCTGATTACCATGGGGTTACGATAATGGGATGGGACTGATGGTTATCTCTGGGTTAGTTTCTGGAGACATCTGGACCATGTCTCCTGTCTCTCTTCTCAACCCTGAGACTGTAACTGGGGGATATGATTTTAAGCCGAGCTGTGTTAACTCCGGCCCAATCCTGATTTTTGCAACTTTACAGAACTAAAGAGCAGGCCAGCAAAAAAAAAAAAAAAAAAAGTTACAATTAAAATGAGCAGATATCAAGTGATACATACATAATTTGTTTGGACAATACCTACAGGATGTGAGTGAAAATGGAGCAATGTTTCAGAAAGTTGTGGAGGGTATGTGAGTGAACAACCACTGAAGTCCAGACCAAATTAAAATTTAGGGAGCCTTTATTAGCTAGCTGGCAACTGCTCTGCCTTTCTCCATGCAGGGAGTCCCTAGAACCACTTTTAAGTACATTTACCACATCCTGTTTTTGCAGAGCAAAACAACCCAACACAAAACATTTTTTTTCAAGCAATGTCAAGATTCATGCCATTGACAACTATGTTATTTACAGGATCCTCCTGTTATTCAGAAAGCTAACAGTGTTCTATGTTCTATATTGCAAGGCTATTTTGTGAGGTGCAACAAGGACTCAAGGTTAAGTCGACTGGGAGGAAGCATGCTCAAAAATTTCCACTCTTTAATAAAGCCATACCAGGAAGCGATAAAAAAAAAAAAAGTTAATGTCCATGATTGACTAACAGTCATCACCCAGTCTCACAGTGCAGAGGACCAGACAGATTGACTTTAACATGGCATGAAGGCAAGCCTCTAGCATGAGAAACATCCTCCTTCCCAAAAAAGCCACCCTTTAAATTGGAGTGTATAGGATACTGAAGAGTTTTGTGGAACATCAAAGATAGATTTTATCATTAGTAGACTGCCCCGGTGAAAGATACTCCTTAGTGTTTAATACCTGCCTAGAAACTGAATGGATTTCTCACATATTCATCTAGACTTGCTATTTTGCAACATGAATTTTGTTCTTTTGTTTCATCTCTATGTCTGCTATCTCTGTCTTTATTTTCTTACTTTTACTTCCCTGGGATACATTTGTATACTCTGGAGCAAGGAAGGAGGATAAGGAAGATGAAGAGTGGGAGAAAAAATAATTAAAATCGCATTTAGGGAATGAAAAATACCAGTTATTACCCAACCAGACTAGCCCAAATGATGAGGTTGTATTTATAGTAATTCCATTTATAATCCCACTATATATATATCTCTACTGAAATAATCACAATAGCACTGAAGAGTGAAAGCATTCTACATCAAGGAGAAAATTTTTATTGTGTTATGTCTTACAAATTCTGCATTCTGCTCCATAATATATTCATGTTCTTTAAAATGTATATTTTAAACACATAAAAAATCAAATAAAGTATTTTTTAACCTTTCATAAATGGCTGTTTATTTCCTCTTTCAATCTTTAAAAATAAGATTAAAGAACAGTGATTTCAGGAATTATAGTTCTGATTCTTGTGACAAATGTGCCATTCCTTTAGATAGTTGGCTGGGGGAAGTGAATCCCAGAGAAAACAGAAAACAACCATTTCATGGCCTTCAGCCATGTAATAATGCTACAAGCAACAAAAACTTGGTCTTTATGATACTTCAAGAGGAACATCTGAGTTTGTATTCTCTTAATAGAATTATCACTTGAGGAAACAAGGGCATGCTTTATAAACCAATATTTGATAGATCATTCCCATAATCCTCTAGATTGTGAAGTGGAAGAGGTGAATTATATTAGACATCAAGATGTAAAAGAGCATGGGAGACTTGGTTGGAAAGTTTGTAAGGAGGAAATTCCAACTTAGGGGAATTGGCTGAAGCTGACCACTCCTAATTGTTCCTTGACCTTTCCAAACAAGTCTGTGTAAGTGCAGCAGACCTCTGAGTGTTTACTGGAATCTTTATGCTTAATCTTTAGATGTCCTTGCTTAAAGGACATGCATGTGTCCTCCCAAGAATACTTACCCTGCCGAAACCGGTTTTGCTCAGTGCATAGAGCATGGGCCTGGGGACTGAAAGGTCCCAGATTCAATTTTGGTCAAGGACATGTATATTGGTTTCAGGCACATCCCCAGTAGGGGGTGTGCAGGAGGTGGCTGATCGATTTCTCTCTCTCATGGATGTTTCTATCTGTCCCTTTCCCTTCCTTCCTGTGAAAAATCAATAAAGTAAAAAGAAAAAAAAAAGAATACTTACCCTACTGATTGTGCCTAAAAATTAAACTTTATCTCAAACTGCTATTACAATAAAAGCCTGAAGAGGCAGGTGAATGAGGCTATCTGGTTCCTATAGCCAGGCGGTTTTTTAGCCCTCTCTTTCACAGCAATGGTGTGTCAGAGTAATCATTCATCCATCACTCAGGGTCTGCTGGTCAGCTTCAGCATCAAGTTATGCTATTAGGTTCTGAGGATACACAAGTTAACCCAAAGTTAACTTGCATAACGAAGAGTTATCATGCAAGTTATCATGCATAACGAAGAGTATACAAGGTCCCACCTCCTTCTGCTGAGGTCTGTTCTTTTCCTTGGAAATGTTTTTGTTTGTATGTTTACAGCATTTCCTTGGACATTTCAATTTCTAGATCCTACTGTAAAACCAAACCCCCTTCTTTTTACTAGTTTCTATATTTGCACAACCAGTAAATTGTAAAAGAATTCTTTTCTTATTTCTTTGTGCTACTATTCCATCAAGCCTTCTCAAAACTTATTAAAATACAGAACAGATTTCTAAAATATTACAACAATAAATCATTTTTAAAGAGTACACTTTTCCTTTCATTTGCAGGATAGGGTTTTCTATCACACTGCAATATATTTCCCTGAGTCCAACTTTATTTTCTTTCTCATTAGTCATCCTCTAAGGAGCTCATATATGCCTAAAATTAAACTCTGCCAACTAATCTCTGTGTGTGAGGTTTACAATGTTCTTTTTCTGGCACAGTGTGTACCAGTCATATCCCTTTCTTTTTTGTATGAAATAGAAGTAAATGAAAAACTGCAACAGCAGTAACAGTGCCCAGAATTCGCCCCCAACTCCCGGTGCCCCACACCCCTGATTTTTCCTGCCGGTGCCTGTTAACTTGATTGGATTACACACCAGTATGCAAATGTCATTCTTGAAAGGCCATCCTTCCCCAATTCAATAAATCTCTACAGCTGGTTAGTTCCATGC
>PVJN01049681.1:0-15130 GCA_004026805.1 Lasiurus borealis
CACCTTCTCTCTGACACACGTCCCCCACCTGATGCCCCTTCTCTCTGCCCCCCGCCTGGCTGCCTCCTCTCTCTGACACATTGACCAATGTCCCTCCTCTGATGCACCTTTTTCTCTGACCCGAGTCCCTCTCCTGCTCCTGCCCCCTCTCTCTGACCCATGCACCTGGCCGGATGCCCCTTCTCCCTGACCCCTGGCCCCCGCCCGCGCCCCCTCCCCGCGCCCGCCCTCACCTGCAGACGCCGCGCGGCGCCCAGGCGCGTGTGCTGCACGAAGGGGTTGGGCACGGGCGGCGGGAAGAAGGACGCCTGGCGCGGCACCATCTGCGGCCGCGGCCCCGCGGCCCCCGCGCCCGGCACCGTGGCCGCCACGGCCGCCGCCTCGGCGCACCGGCTCATGGCGGAGGGCGCCTCGGACCCGGGGAGCCTGGCCGCGGGGAGACGGCGCGCCGCCCGGTGCACGGAGCCGCCCGCGTCCAGCCCCGCGCTCCCCGCCCGCGGTCTGCGCAGGCGCCGGTTACCTAACGCGCCCAGTGTCGCCGGGTCCCCGGCCCTGGCCACGCCCCGCCCCGGCCACGCCCCCGGCCACGCCCCTCCCGCCGAGGCAGGTGGCGGGGAGGTGCCCCCTGGGCCAGCGGTCGGCAAACTCATTCAAACTCATGCGTCCGCAGAGCCACATATCAACAGCACCACGATGGGAATGTCCTTGGAGAGCCACATGGTTTAAACTTTAATTTATTCTAATGCCTCTTCTTCATCATAGACTCTTCCCAGACCGCCGTGGTATTTGGTGGAAGAGCCACCCTCCAGGGGCCCAAGAGCCGCATGTGGCTCGCGAGCCGCAGTTTGCCGACCCCGGTGACCTGGGTGATGCAGCTCTACCCCTGGGGAGGGTGTGTTTCCCCCTTAAGACAGCGGTTCTCAACCTGTGGGTCGCGACCCCTTTGGGGGGTTGAAGGACCTTTTCACAGGGGTCACCTAAGACCATCGGAAAATGCAGATATTTACATCACGATGCGTCACAGTAGCAACATTTCATGGTTGGGGATCACCACCCCATGAGGAGCTGGATGGAAGGGTCGCGGCCTTAAGGTGGAGAACCGCTGCCTTAAGAGAAGCACCCGCTGAGAGACAGTGTAGGGCCGGGCAGACCTGGACTCCCCATGGCTTTGCCTGGCTCTGTGCTGTTGGCCAAACCCGTCTCCATCACCCTGCTCCCCCCCCACCCCCCCGCTGTAAATGGGGATCAATAGGACTTCCGATCCACAGGCCCTGCCTCCAGCCCGTGGCAGGGTGCGCCTGGGTTGTTCCAGCAAAGTGAGTGACTACGTCCAGGGTGGGTTTTAGGGGCGGGATTTCTGCTGTGCGTTCTGCTTTTGGTCAAACCTGTGGGCACCGGACGTTTCCCAGTGAGGACAGGGAGTCTTGGCTAAGAGAAACTGATGCTGGGAATGGAATCTGTCCCACCGCAAACAGGGGCTGGTGGTGAGGAGCAGGGAGCTACTCTTATTAATTAGAGGAAGGAAAGAGCAAAACAAAAAACAAAACCAAAAAATAAAAAAATAAAAACTATGGCTCTCCACATAAATGAGGAACCTGGTCCCCCAAAAGGGAAGTGACTCGGCCTGTGGCTCCATTTCACCCTGAGGAAGTTCAAGGGCCTGTCTGGACCGAAGTGGGCGGTGGTGGTGGTGGGGGGGGTGTCAGGAGAGAAGGTTCAGCGGAACCTGAGACCCGTTGGGCAAGGCCTGAGTGGCTGAGCGTCGGATGGAGATGGCGGATGACTTATCCTCCTGAGCCGCGCACGACTCACAGCTGGCGGTAGGGATGGGGAGAGCCTCCCTCCGCGCCCTCAGCAGCTGCTCCCACATCCCTACCCCCAGGGGATCCTGGAATCTTTCAGCCCTGCCAGACAGGGAGACCTGTGGCCTTCAGCTACTCGCTTAGCCTCTCTGTGCTTCTCTTCTCCTCTAGGGATGGAAACAGAGAAAGTTCTACGCCCCAGAGGTGAAATCAGCCACAGCTTTGGCCTAAGGGAAACCAGGCAGGAGGTCAAGTGAGGGATTGGGTCACAAGCGCAGGCTGAGGCCAGCGCTCTCCGCATCCCGGGCATTCGAGACGCATTCGAGACATGTGGGCTGAGATGATGAAATCAGGAGGTGGCCCGGCGTGCCCCCAGCCCGAGACCGTGAAGGGGTTCCAGCTCATGTCGGGTTCACTGAGGAGAAAACCCACAAGGCCACCTCTCCCTGGTCCCCGCACCCCGCAGCCCTGGGCCAGACTGAGCCCACCCACCCCGAGAGCAGGGGCTGAGCACAGTGTATGGCTGGGGTAGTGGTATCATTGAGTTTTGTCTTGAGGCCTCCTCCAGGCAGCCCCCCAGGACCACTGTGGTACAGAGGGACCCTAGCACCTTTCTGAGGACCTCCCAGGTGTCACCTGTGCCCTGCAGGGAGCAGAAGTCTCTAGACCAGTGGTTCTCCACCTTCCTAAGGCCGTGACCCTTGCATACAGTTCCTCATGTGGTGGTGACCCCCAACCATGAAATGTTGCTACTGTAATGCATCGTGATGTAAATATCTGCATTTTCCGATGGTCTTAGGCGACCCCTGTGAAAGGGTCGTTCGACCCCCAAAGAGGTCGGGACCCACAAGTTGAGAACCTCTGCTCTAGACTGTGCAGACCTCCCCCTTCTGGCGGGAACTATAAACACAGAGCAGTGGAGAACGGTGTGGCTCAGTGGATAGAGCGTCAGCCTGTGGACTGAAAGGTCCTGGGTTCGATTCCGGTCAAGGGCATGTACCTTGCTTGCGGGCACACCTCCAGTAGGGGGCGTGCAGGAGGTGGCTGATCAATGTCTCTCTCTCTCAACGATGTTTCTGAATTTCTATACCTCTCCCTTCCTTTCTGTGAAAAATCAATAAAATATATTTAAAAAAAAACAACAAAAAAACACAGAGCAAACACAACCACTCCATTAGTGTCTTTATATTCATACTGTTGACATTTCCCATGGGGAATTGTTGAAGGGCGCGGAGGGGAGGGGAAGGGGAAAGGAGGGGGAGCAGGGAGCCGTGGCTTCGTTTTCCCTCCATCCGGTGGAGGAAATGAGGGGGCAGGTTCCGGAAGGACAGAGGGAGCCAGGGAGCCATCGCCAGGTGGGCTGGGGCGCTTCCCCCAGCGACGTAGGACGGCCCGAGTCCTTCCGTCAGGAAATGCGACTGCAGAGTGGAAAAGTAAAAAAACAGAAACAAAACAAAAAACCGAAGGAAAGAAAAGGACAAAGTGCATCCAGAGAAGGTTCTCAGGCAGCCTGCATGGGTGGCCTCCTGGCCACGCCTCTCCCCCAGGCCAGGCCAGGCCAGCCTGTTGGGCCACCAGTGCCCTCTTGAGACACAGTCCCTGTTGGCCGGAAGCCACAGCAGGTTGTGGAGGGAGGGGAGCCTGAGGTGTGGCAGCACCAGGGCGGCCCGGGACCGGGCCGTGTGGAGGAAGGAGATCCAGGCCTCTCTTGGGAAGGCTGGTGGGCGATGGAGAGGGGAAGGAGCCCCCCTTTCCTTGGGCACAGGGCACAGTCACTCTCGGAACCTTCCGTTCCCGGGTGGCGGTGAGCAGGCTGGTTAACCACAGAGCTGAGGGCGGCCGGGCCCGACCGGGGTCTCCCTTCCCTGGGGCTCGGGGCCCCCGGCGGGCGGAGCGGGATGGAGGCGCCAGGCCGGGGGGCCGGGGGGCCCGGGGGCCGCGGGGGCCGGCTCAGCAGCCCAGCCAGTCGTTCTTGATGCTTCCTAACTTGACGTTCCGCAGACTGTGGTTCTCCAGGATCAGGTAATACTGGCCCTTGAAGAAGTAGCTGTAACCTGGGACGAGAGAGAGGACAGGCGGTAGCACCCAGCCTGGAAGGTTCCAGGGAGCTCTGAACGACCCTCCGAGGCGGGGAAAGGGACATGGCTGTAGACTCGAGTAAGCTCTCAGAGTCGTCTTCAAGAGGCAAACAGGCCAAAAACGGTTTGGCTCAGTGGACAGAGCGTCGGCCTGTGGACTGAAGGGTCCCAGGTTCGATTCCGGTCAAGGGCATGTGCCTTGGTGGCGGGCACATTCCCCAGTGGGGGGCCTGCAGGAGGTGGCTGATCGATGTCTCTCTCTCATCGATGTTTCTAACTCTCCATCCCTCTCCCTTCCTCTCTGTAAAAAGTCAATAAAATATATTAAAAAAAAAAAAAAAAGAATATGGCTTCCAAACTCCACAAATTCGACCTCCCGATGATACTTCAGCCAGGGACCCAGAGCACAAGGAGTGGAATGAGGCCCTTTGCCACGTCAGCAAAGAGGCCACGCCAAGTCAGTCCCATCCCAAACGAAGCCGTCCGTCTGCTCCCGGGAGGCGGGGACCAGGCCTGTGGAACCCAGCAGGGCCTGGAGCGCGCCCCAGAATGAATGCAGGGCACGGAGCCCATGTTCCTGGCCCCCACAGGCCTCCCGCCCCCTCCCCCTCCAGCCCCCCCTTTCCCTGGCTCCAGGCCCTGCAGCTGTGAGGGGCCTCTCCGGGTCTTACTGCCTGGAGCCGCTGCGTGAGCAGAGGTCAGGGGTCTGGATGCCTGCCCAGCCCCGGGCTGAAGGGGCCGGTTTGTTTCTCCCGGCGCCGCCAGCCTCCTGCACAATGAGGGAGTGTGTGCTTGCAGGACGGGGGCCCTGGGTGGGGGTCGGGGTCGGGGGGGGGGGCTAGGAAGTGGACAGAGGCCGGGGCCGCTCACCGCCGGCGTGCAGGTCCACCGCGGCGTCCAGGTCGTCGGGGATGGCGTTCCAGGCGTCCTCGATGAGCTTGGGGAAGTCGGGATCCATCTTCTTCTTCACCTCGTTGTATCTGCAAGGGACGGGACGTGGTGAACCGGGGGGCCTCCCTCGCAGCCACCCCTCCTGGGACCTGGAGGGGAGGGGGGCCTCCCGCTGATGGCTCCTGGGAAACCAGACCTCTCCTTTCTGGAAGCTGCCGGCTGCTCAGAGAAGGTCTGACCCCCAGCTCCCTGCTCACTCGTGACGTGACCTTCACAGCCCAATAAAAACAACCTTGTGCCGAAACCGGTGTGGCTCAGTGGATAGAGTGTCGGCCTGCGGACTGAAGGGTCCCAGGTTCGATTCCGGTCAAGGGCTTGTACCTTGGTGGCAGGCACATCCCCAGTGAGGGGCATGCAAGAGGCGGCTGATCGATGTCTCTCTCTCTCATTGATGTTTCTAACAGGACTGGGAGGCTGTAACTTGGCTAGAAACCCCAGCACACACGGTCATGGCTTGTGTGCATGTGTGTGTGTGTGTGTGTGTGTGTGTGTGTGGTGTGTGTGTCCACACATATATGTCCACATGTGGAGGCATCCGTGCCTATATGTGGACATACCCCGAGTGCGTAAAAGATGTCTGTCCAGCCTGGCTGGCCTGGCTCAGTGGCTGGGCGTCGACCTAAGAACCAGGAGGTCAGGGTTCCATTCCCGGTCAGGGCGCATACCGAGTTGTGGGCTCAGTCCCTGGTGTAGGGCGTGCAGGAGGCAGCCGGTCCATGATTCTCTCTCATCATGGATGTTTCTCTCCCTCGCCCTCTCCCTTCCTCTCTGAAACCAATGAAAATAAAACGCCACGGTTCAAAGACACGAGGGTTCGAAGGCTCCGGTCGGTGACCCTGTGCCTCTCACGGCCCACGTGCTAAGGTCAGGAGACCCGGAGCGCCCACCATGCCGGATCCGGCAGCACCGGCCAGCCTGGGAGGGCTCTGGGGGCCGTGGGCGGGGAGCCTGCCCGCCCGGCCGCTTCCTGGCTGGCTGCGTGCTTTGAGGCTTGAGATAGCCATCAGCCCGAGCTGCTAAGTATCTCAGCAGCATGTCTGGAATTCCACCCTCCTGAACGCCGGGCCAGCCAGGGGCGGGAGGTGGGCGGAAAATGGTTGGAGAGAGGGTTCTCAGGAAGAAAGCAGGATTGTTTCAGGAGGACAGACCCAGGGCCGGAGGCAGCGGCAGCCGCAGAGGAAGGTGGGTGGATGAAGACACCCGAGCACCCCATCCTGGCACAGTCCCCTCGTCCCCCGACCGAAGGCCCCTGAGGGTGCCGAGGAGGGGCCCCGGGGTGAGGGGACAGGAAAGGCAGTTAAGATCCTGGCTCTGTGGCCGAACCCCAGATTCCTTACCGGGGAAGTAAGGCAGCATGCAATCACCCCGAGGCTGCCTCTCACTGGCCATTCCTAGCTATGGGCCTGGAACCCTGACCTCTCAGAAGGGAACCCTTCCCTTTGGCTAACCTGGAGCAGAGAGCCACCGGCTGGCAAGCTGGCCCCTGATTCGGAAGCTGGTGCACCCCTCTCTCAGTCTTCAGCCTATTTTGCCCCCTCCCATCCCTGCCTCTACACCCCATTTCTCGAGAACCCCCACTATTTTAGGGGCACCGTGTCGAAGAGCGAAAAACAGCAGGTGCTCTGGGACCCAGAATGTCAGGCTCCAAATATCCACACTGTGTGCCTTGAAGCTGCAAACTTAACCTCTCTGAACCCAAGTGCCCTCCCTCATCTGTGAAGTGGGAATACGAAGAGCACCCCTCTCCTGAAGCCCGAGGAACGGGGTCTGTGGGAGGAGCTCCCATCTCTTTTCATCCCCCTTCCTTCAGTGAGTCACCCCAAATGGTGACACTCCAGACCAGACCTGGGCCCATCAAGAATGCTGAGCCGAAACTGGTTTGGCTCAGTGGATAGAGCGTTAGCCTGCAGACTGGGGGGTCCCAGGTTCGATTCTGATCAAGGGCATGTACCTTGGTTGTGGGCACATCCCCAGTGGGGGGCGTGCAGGAGGCAGCTGATTGATGTCTCTCTCTCATCGATGTTTCTAGCTTTCTACCCCCCTCCTTTCCTGTGAAAAATCAATAAAATATATTTTTAAAAAAATGCTGAGAAGGGGAAGGCGGATCTAACCAGAATTGTGCCCGTCATTCACCTCTGTCACCCTTGATGGCGACTCACAGGGGCTGCCCGAGAGGGGACCCCCAGGGCCCACTCCCCTCCGACCGTGACCCAGGAGGCACGAAGCCTCATTGTCTGCGACACCAGCTGGCCCCGCGGCCCTCCTCACCTCCAGAACTTCTTCCCAGCGAAGATGTATGTCTTCTTGTTCTTGCTCCAGTTGAAGGCGGCGTCCACGCGTTTCACACTGGGGGGCAGCCCCAGGCTGGTCAGCGGCTTGGGGTACCCGGGCTCTAGGGTGCTGGCCGAATACACCCAGTACTCGTCCCCTGGGGTGGGAGCAAAGAGCAGGTCAGATGGGACCGGCCGGCCCACTCCTCGCCTGGTCTGTCACCCGCGGTGGCCGCTCTCAGCAGGGACATGCCTGGGGCTCAGGTGGAGGGGGTAGCAGTTGGTTATAGAAGGTGCCCGGCTGAGGAGGGGCGTGGGGAGGAGACCAGCCCTCCCTCCCTCCACTCACCTGCCGCGAACTGTGGGTGCCATGCCCGCTACGGGGGGGCACCCTTTTCTAATTTGTGCACAGGAGCTCTGGGGAGCAGTCCTGCCCTGGCCACAGCCCACGATCCCTGGGGCCAAGAGGCCTGGGCGTGGGCTGGGGGGGGGGACAGGTACCCCCGGGTTTGGCTGAGCCTTCGGCTCCTCCGAGAAGCCGCCCCTGTGCCCCAGCTCAAGCCTGCCAGTCCTCCCAGCACTGACTGTAACCGCCGGCTTGTGGGCTCCGTGAGGGCGGGGGCTGGGTCCTCAACTCCCTGTTAGATAGGCAGGGCTCCCCAAACATCAGCCACGTGACCCTCTCTTGACCCCTTCTCGAGACTCCTTATACCGCTGTGTGACTTTAAGCTACCCACTTCACCTCTCTATTTCCCAGGAGTTCCCTGGAATCTTCAGAAATACGCTCATTTTAAAGTTTAAAAATAACAGCGGCCAAGACCGGTTTGGCTCAGCGGATAGCGCGTCGGCCTGCGGACTGAAAGGTCCCAGGTTCGATTCCGGTCAAGGGCATGTATCTTAGTTGCAGGCACATCCCCAGTGGGGAGCGTGCAGGAGGCGGCTGAGCGATGTCTCTCTCTCATCGATGTTCCTAACTCTCTATCCCTCTCCCTTCCTCTCTGTAAAAAAATCAATAAAAATATATATTTAAAAAAAATAGACTGTGCTGGCCAGCAGGTAGAGAACTTTAAAAATAATAATAATAATAATAATAATAATAATAATAATAATAACGACAGCGAATCGTGACGTGTGTCTTTTTAAAATTCCAACGAACGCTGTTGTCTGCTCGAGGCTGTAGCTGGCACGAGAGACACCAGCCCGAAACTGCAACGTTCCTTCTGGAAAAGGAATCAGGAGGAGAGAGGAAATGCTAACGACTGCTGGCTCCGTGGGCCGGTGCTCCCTGCAGCTGAGGTCGGAGCCAACCCCCCAGACCAGCCCCCGCTCTCGGATGTGGTGGTTGGAAGAGCGGGTCCCTCAAGTGGAGGGAGCACCCCCAGGGGCCCGGGACCCGGGGAGGCAGAGCCCCGAGGAGCCCAGGGCCCGGCCGGATCCTTGCCGCGCGCCCACCTGCAAAGAACACCGCCTTCTCCTCCTGGGGCGCCTCGTACACGGCGTCGATCTTGTCCGGGAGCTCGGGCCAGAAAGTGGCCACCAGCAGCGGCCCCGTGGGCTTCTCGCCCAGCGTCACCGTCCGCCAGATGAACCTGAGGGGGTACAAGGGGGGACAGTGAACCGGAGGTGGCCCTTCCCCCAAACGTATGGACCGGACCGCCTTCCCGCCCAGCCGGGCTCTCGGGTCCGCCCCACAGAAGCCGGGAACTTGTGTCCCGCTTTCTCACGCACCTCCCAGCCGGTCAGCCCACCCCTGTCCCTCGGAGTCCACGTTCCTGAAACACCCCTCCGAGGGCTGCCTCCTGGCTCCGAATGTGCCCACCAAGCATTTGCCTCGTGGATGCTTCTGCAGCCACGTCTTTCCTTCTGCCCTGCACTGCCCTCGGCGTTCTCTGCCTCAGTTTCCCAAACCAGACTCACGATGCTCCGCTGGAGCGTGCATCAGAGTCATCAGGGGGGATGTGCTCAAATGCAGATTCTGGGGGCCCCTCCCAGAGATTGCAGGCAGAGGGCCTCGGGGTGGGAGCAGACACCCACACTCCGCACGCGCACACCCTACGAGGGGTTTAGGGTGGAAGGCCCAGGGACCCCTCTGAGAACACTCATCTAGGCATTCAATAGCCTCTCTGCCCCCAGCATCTCCTCCCTCACCCTCAGCTCCTCAAGCCTGAACAAGTGCTTGGCACTCTCGATGCCAAGTGATTAACTGCTGACGCTGCCAGCTGGCATGATGAGACACACAGACGCTGTGCCAGGTGTTGTTCTACAGGCAGAGCTCACCTAACCCTTCCAACAGCCCCGGGACAGGTGGGAAAATACGTCCCATTTCACAGATGAGGAAACTGAGATAAAGACACCTAACTCGCTGGCCTCCGACCGGGCCACCGGCAAGGAAGAGGTCTGGGATTCTAAACCCAGACCGCCTGGTCCCTGAGCCCACTCCGTCCACTAGGATGCGCTCTGAGTGGATGGCTGGACGGATGGGCGGGTGGAGGAGGCGGAGGAAAAACTGATCCCAGATGACAGATGTGTAGAGAATGGGTGGATAGCGAGTGGGTGGACAGACAGATGAGTGGATGGAAGGGGTTGTGTGTGTTTGCATGCATGGATGACGGTTAGGTCTTGAACGCGGCCCCCATACCATCTGCCATTATGCGGGAGGGCTGGGGCCGCGGGATGGGTCTCAGCCCTTGGTCTATAAAGTGGGGGCTCTTTAGAGCAGAAGGACTCCCTCTTTCTGGGGTCCTCTTTCTATGGTCACTTGCTCCCCGGACAGAGGGCAGTTTGGCCACTGGAGGTCATGGCCATGTGGGAGAAGGCCTGGATGCTTCTTTCCAATGTTCCCCTCCACCCTCGGCCAGAAGCACAGAGCTGCGTCTCTTGCCATGTGACTCTGCAGCGCGGCCCCTGACGGGAGGCCTAGGCCTGGGGCTGGGCCCTGGGATTTGCTTCTGTCGATGGGACACCCTCCGATGTGGTGTGAGGCTTTAAGTATGCTGTGCGGCCTGACTTGGCCGCCTGGGTTTCCACCATCGGCCACGAGCGGCCACACATCCCAGGAGAACGAGGTACAGCAACGCAAGCCCAGCCACCCCGCAGCCCGAAGCCGACAGACCCCCAGGCTAGGAGGAAGCAAGGGAGAGGCCTGGGGCTGAGCCGCTGAGACCCGCAGCAAAAACTACCTCTGCGGGCCCTTCAGAAAGCGTCTAATGGGGTCCCTGTGCCAGGGGTGAGGGTGCAGACCAACGGGGCGAGGGCAGAGGACAAGCAGCAGGCCCCCCCACTCACCGGTCCTTGAAGAAGAAGATCTCCCCGCGGATCTGAGCGATGCCGTCAAAGACGATGTCTTGCGTGCAGATCTCGGGGGTGACGGGGCCCAGCGTGGGGGAGGGGCCGGGGCCGGTGTCCGTGTCCGGATTGGGCCCTGGGTGGGGGGGGAGGACACCTGACCTCAGACTCTCCCCGCCCCCCCCCAGGGGTTCTCCACACCAGCCTGGGCCCACCCTAGACTCCCACACACCCTGCTAAGGACCCAAAGAAACACTATGTTGGCCTTCGTGTAAGCGGGTACGAGAGGGAGACCGTGCCTGGACGTGGGGGGAGGGAAGTGGGGAGAAAGCAGAATCCCATGGCCCTTCCCGCTTTCTAATGCACTTCACCCCTGGGAGGCAGGCATCATTATCGCTCCCGCTTCACAGAGGAGGAGACTGAGTCCAGACAGGTCAGGACTGGCTCGGTCTCCTCCAGCCGGTGAGGGGCAGAGGCAGCCTACAGCCCGGTGCCTGTCCCTCCACCGGGGGTTCAAGTTCATTGCTTGTTCCCCAAGCCTCTTGGCTCAAGCAAGAACCACGTGCACTCTCTCGGCGTGGCCCACCAGCATCACATCTACCTTTTCTAGAACATGGGTCTAACTGTTTAGGCCCCAGCCTCGTGGCAAGCGCTAAGAATAGAGCGAGCACCGGTCGCTGCGGGTCCTAGTTGTATTATTCCAACAATGTCACTATGTGGCCATTCCCCCCATTTCGTCTCTGTATCTCTTTCTTTTTTTTTCCATCTCTATATCTCTTATAAGGATGCCAGTCCTACTGCATTGAGGGATCACCCCACCGCTCTGTGATTTTACAATTTTTTAAAAAAATTGGCTGCGACCTGGCGGCCCCGGGGCCAGGGAGGTGACCCCTCTCGGATCTCAGTTTACTCCCTAAAAAATGGAGAGCCACGAGGGGCGTGGACGCTGATGTGATCTGGAAAGGAAAGGAGCTGTCCGGGGTCCTCTGGGAGGGCTGACCCCTCCTGACCAGGTCACCGCCGGCGCCTCCTGCCCGTGCCTCCTGCCGTCCGGGAGAGCTGGGACCTTCCTGGTGCTCCCGCTGGCCCTCCAGCCCGGGCTGCATGGCCTCCCAGCCCCCCGGCCCCCCGCCCCAAGCTGAGGCTCACCGTAGAGGTCTTGGATGCCCTTGATGTCGTCGTGGGACAGGCGGAAGTTCTTGGTGAAGGTGTAGATGGGGGCCATCAGGGCTCCGGGGTCCTGCGAGTGCTCCAGCCCCATGGCGTGGCCGAACTCGTGCGCTGCCACCAGGAAGAGGCTGTACCCTGAGGGCCGCGGGGAGGGAAGGGGAGGGGAGAGAGACGAGAGAGAGGAGTCAGGCCTTCGCTTCTGAGCCAAGGACGTTGGGGGCCGTCCTGTGGTGGGGAGAGGGCCCTGGAAGGGGCACGGGTTTGATGCTCCCCGCTCCTGAGAATTCTGGGAAGAAGGGACTATGCCTCATCCTCTCACGCGGGGCAGGCTGCAAAGGGGAAACAAGGCCTCAGCGAGCCTGCTACTTCAGGTCCCACTGGTGAAACGTCGTGCCTCCTGGTGTTTGGTTTCTCTATGAAGACCCAGGCAAAACCCGCTCCGCAGTCTCCAAACAGGTAGAAAGGTGGGGGGCAGGCTGACCCGAGGGTCCCCCACTCCTGCCCCAGGGACGGCTGTGAAAGCCATTCACACTTCCAGTGGCTGCCCAGGCTCAGCCATAGACCAAGAAGGGCAAACCTGTGGCAGGATGAAGTGCATCCCTTTAAAAGGTGGGTTCCAGCCGAAACCGGTTTGGCTCAGTGGACAGAGCTTCGGTCTGGGGACTGAAAGGTCCCAGGTTCGATTCAGATCAAGGGCATGTACCTTGGTTGTGGGCACATCCCCAGTAGGGGGCGTGCAGGAGCAGCTGATCGATGTCTCTCTCTCATTGATGTTTCTAGCTCTCTATCCCTGTCCCTTCCTCTCTGTAAAAAAAATCAATAAAATATATTAAAAAATAAATAAAAGGTGGGTTCCAGTCCCAACCCAGAGGACCTGGGAGGGTGACTGACCTGGAAACAAGGTCTCTGCAGGTCAATTAAAATGGGAAGCCCAGGTGAGCATCGACCTAGGAACCAGGAGGTCACGGTTCGATTCCCGGTCAGGGCACAGGCCCGGATTTTGGTCTGCATCCCCAGTGGGAGGCGTGCAGGAGGCAGCTGATCCGTGAGTCTCTCTCATCATTGATGGTTCTATCTCTCTCCCTCTCCCTTCCTCTCTGAAGTCAATAAAATAATACATATTTTTATTTCAAAATTGTAAAATCACAGAGGGGTGGGGTGATCCCTCAATGCAGTAGGACTGGCATCCTTATAAAAGATACCGAGATGAAAAAAAAGAGAGAGAGATACAGAGACGAAACAGGGGGAATGGCCACATAGTGACAGAGGCTGGAGTGGAGAGATCCCCCTGAGGAAACTCGGCCCTGCAGACACCCTGGTTTCAGCCTTCCAGCTAGGAGTGCCAGAGAGCGCATTTCTGCTGTTTTACGCCACCCCGGCTGGAGGTCTCTGGGTAGGCAGAGAGCGGCTCAGGCTGGCTGTGTCTCTGCACCCCCATTCACAACGCACCCCCATTCACAACTCGGTGAAGGATAGTGTGTGGAGGGGGGGTGGGAGGTGGCAGGGAGGGCTCTGGGTCTCTCCGCTGCTGCATGGAGGCGGAGTGGGAGCAAACATGGGCTCCTCTTGGTCTCCCCTCTCTCCTGCCTCCCCCCCTCATCCTGGGAGCGGCTGTCTGCTGGAGGGGGATGCCTGGTGGGAAGGGGAGGACAAGCCCAGCACCGTGCCAGGGTGGGCAGTCTTGGGGGCAGCGGGTACCAGGGTGGCCTGGGCCTCCCATTGGCTGGATGGACGTGGTCTTAGCAGGGACTCACATCCACCAAGAGCAGGTGTTTCTGGGGAGGGCGGGTCCCCTCCGTGGGTGGGCAGGACCTCAGCAGGGCCGCGTCCCCAGCCCGGTGAGTGGGGGCTCTGTCTGTGCCCAGATGTGGGGTGCAGGGAAGTGGGGGGCCCACGGCCGGGCCTGTACCTTGGTCGGGACAGAAGCCCCAGGAGCGGTCGTCGTCGAAGCTGGCGGTGGTGGAGCACCAGGCCTTGCCGTCGCTGCGGCCGTCGCTGGTGCAGCGCTCGTACTTCTTGCCCAGGAAGGTGAAGGGGAAGACGCAGGGGGCGCCGTTCCCGTTCCCGCCGATGGTGGACATGGCTGCGGGGCAGGGAGGGGTCGAGGCCATGAGCGGCCTGCGCCTGCCACCACCGGGGATGGTGATGTGCCGTGGACAGTCACACCCGCCCAAACCAGTGCTGGGGACGCTCCCACCCACCCACCCACCCCACCACCCTGCGTGCTCGGTACCGTGCCACCCGTTTCACCGCTGGGGAAACCGGGACTCAGAGATGAAAAAATACCGCCTGAGCCCTGGCCGGTTGGCTCAGTGGCTAGAGCAGTGGTTCTCCACCTCCCTAAGGCCGCGACCCTTGCATACAGTTCCTCATGGGGTGGTGACCCCCAACCATGAAATGTTGCTACTGTGATGCATCATGATGTAAATATCTGCATTTTCCGATGGTCTTAGGTGACCCCTGTGAAAGGGTCGTTTGATTCCCAAAGGGGTCGAGACCCACAGGTTGAGAACCGCTGGGCTAGAGCATCGGCCTGCAGACTGAAGGGTCCCAGGTTGGATTCCAGTCAAGCACTCGTGCCCGGGGTTGCACGCTCGATCCCCAGTAGGAGGCGTGCAGGAGGCAGCGGATCAGTGATTCTCTCTCATCATTGATGTTTCTCTCTCTCTCTCCTTCTCCCTTCCTCTCTGACATCAATAAAAATCTGTATTTTTTAAAATTGCCTGAGAAGATACTGCTGGGCAAGGTCCAGGCTTCAAAGGCAGAGCTTTAATCGGGTTCCATGGACGGGGACTGAGGGGCCAGAGGCAAAGGGGCTGGGCAGGGATTAAAGGGGCAACACCCACTCCTGGACCCACAGCTCCGCCCCAGCGGGCCCTCGGGCAGGCTGTCTGCTCCACGGCAGAAAGGAGGTGCTCACACACACCAGCTGGACGGAGGGAGGGAGAAGGGGAAAGAGGAGGAAGTGAGAGAGAGATAAGAGTTCGTGACGACCAAGAAAGGCAGGAAAGAGACTTCAGGATCCCACGGAGGGACAGCAAGGAGCCGGAGAGCGTTGTGAGGAGCGCAATACGCCCCCCGAAAGGCTGGTATCCCACGATCCCACTCACAGGTGGGTCTAAGGAGCCACACCAGCGGATTATCAGAAACAGACCCAGAGGCAGAGAAGCCTGGGGCAGACTGACGACCTCAGAGGGAAGGCCGGTGGGGGTGGGGAGAGACCCACCAGTGAACTGGTCCGCAAAAATGCATCAGCCGTGGACACTGGCAGTGGGTGGGGAGGGCCTGGGGGGGAGGGAGAAGGCTGGGAGAGGTTTGGGGGGAGGGAACGGGGGACCTCTGTCACACTTCCAACAAGAAAAGTTTTGCAGAAAGGGAGTGGACTGATCATTCTCAGGGGGAAAGGGGTGAGAGGGTACAGGGAGACACTGGACAAAAATCATACACCTATGGACGAGATCAATGGGAGGGAGGTAAGGGCAGAGGGAAGGGTGGGAGCCGGGTGGAGGGGTGCCATGGAGGGGAAAAAAGAGAAACAAATGTAATAATCTGAATAATAAAGATTTAATTTAAA